>LUGF01059694.1:86335-115029 GCA_001625245.1 Calycopis cecrops
CGTGCGCAAGTATCATAACTTACACAGATCAGGCTAATCGGATAAAATGTAAACGATATGAGGAGCTAAGAAGGAGCCATGGACTGATGGATGGTGAAAGAAGAGTAACGCATCTGTATACCCTCTATGCGCATGTCTATGGTCGTCGGTGGTCTTGAAAATGGCTTCGACTGCTCATTTCGCCCCCATAAACTATAAAAAAGAAAGAAACCTTTTTGAAGTTTACTCCCTACGAAACAAATTAAGACGCGGTTTGAAAAAAATATGAATGAAATCTTGTGAAACAGTGTAATACTAGAGTAACCCTGTACCGCGCTTATGATCCTTGCGTATTTTCACACCTTTCACTATCATGTATATCATATCGGAGCTGACACACACACAGACACAGTTTTGTTTACAATGTAACGGATGTTGCTGTGGATAGAACGGGTGTTGCTTTAAAATCAATTTCATTCCAAGCAGGTCCCTACTTATCGCGCACGGGTTGTAGTATGTAGACATACCCTCCGTACTCAGATACAATACAATTTAGAAATGTCTGTTTAGGTAAGTCGGGGTTACTCTCAATATAAAGGCCTACGCAGACAAGGGATTTTTGTCCGCTAAAATAGATCGCTTACAACTATATGGAGTAACGCAAACGCATCGAAAACAAAATAAATAAATAATAAATAAATAAAAAAAAAAAACGCATACATTTTTCAAAAATCCCTCGTCTGCGCAAGTCTTTAGTGTTTAATCTATGGGGGCTACCCGAGTGGCCTGCCAACTTAATTAATGTCTTATGGCCTTGAAGCATAAAGCGGAAGCAAGGTCGCTTTTGTCCGTTAAGGTGGCGTTTCGGTGCCTCTGAGCTGCCTACGTATTTTTGAAGTAAAACTTCTCTTCATCAGCTGAGGAGTAAGCTGAATGATGAATGAATGAATGACGAGAGCGTTACGAAAAATCGGACGAGGCGAACGGAAGTTGAGAGGGAGTTATAGGTTAGTGAAGACAGCTCTTTCTGTCTTAGCTACGTTACGTTATACTGGCGCAAGAAAAAGCAGTGCGCGCGCACATTTTCTTTCTCTTTCCATCTCATAGCCTGTTATGTTTCGTGTATGAAGTTTTAGTTTCAATCGTGTGATCTAAAACACACACTTGTTTGTGAATTGTCGTTAGAAAGGATATAGGAAAAAATATATTTTACAATATGGCTATTTATATAATATGGCTATATAAAGATTCAATTCAAAGACAATCGTCTTTGAATTGAATCTTTAATAAAAATCATTTATTTTCAGACCGTGGTCCATAAAATTTAGTATTATTACAAGCAGATTAAAACTAATGTTAGTTCACACACAAAAAGTAAGTAGAAGAGGGTGTGGAGTTCCTTGAACCTGTCAGGGACGAATCTAGTCGAAGCCCTTCGATCTTCAGAACTCTGCTTGGCTTTAACACACGTAAAATTAGATATTTCTTTTAACTTTACTTTTTTAAAGTGGATTAAAAACTTAATGAAATTGAAAATCGCCATACTGAAGAGACAAAAATACGCTTTATTGCGGTAATTTTTGAATGTTCACTTCCAGAGATTTGTTATACATATAAAATGTCTGCAGGCAAAGATCTCATCCCACTCATTCTAAGGTTATGGTACCCCATCCCAAGGACTGTATTCTTATAAAATGACTGCAAGCAAAGGTCTCATCTCATTCATCCTAAGGTTTCATAATCTGTTGTCGAGTAAAAACAAACAGAGCATCGCGATCGGTATGCCACAGATAATGCGATAGGACTCCACATCCTTCCATTCACGGCCCAGGTAAGCGGAAACGTTGTTTACTGTGCCTCCATTCTTTTCAAGGAGCTTTGTGTACTTTTTTTAACAAGAATATTTGTATTCGCCATGTTGAGACTGTTGACTAATTAGTTTGCATACCAAATTTTTGCTATACTACGATTTACAGCTTTAAATTTAAATTTTATTGAATGATATAAAATAATTTAAGTTAAAATTATGTTTAAATCAAGGTCAATATTTATTAGCTAATATTATTCAGACTACTTTTGTCATTACCCAACTTCTCCATTCGAAAAGATTGAATATTTTTGGAATTGGATATATTATTCATGTATGGCCTATGCAAATCCATTTATCATTAGGTATTATTCTTATACGTCTCACAAACACGGAGAGCAGTTTGAGACGGAATAAACGAGCAAATAACGTTTCTATAGTTTCGCTTCAAGCATAGATATCAGAAGTCATAGATATCAGAAGTAAATTATATCTCTATGGCTTCATGACTAGCGTCTTATTTACCTACCTACGCGAATTTGAAAGACAATGACATTCACGGAAAAAGCCTCATTTGTCTTATTCCATTTCCCATGTGTGTAAGTGTGTGTTTGTGTGTGTGTGTAATATATGACGTGTATATGTATGTGTGTGTATGCGTGTGTGCATGTGCGTGTTAAATCAATGGTGTCGGTAGCCAGGGCCGTCACGGCTGGGCGCCCGCCCCACTCGCTCGGCCCCACTTCCTGCGCTGACCTCTCCACTTGTCTTCACATGACAACTTTCTTATTTCACGCCCGCATCTCACTTCAAATGATAAACAACGTTATAACAATGGAATCTGCTTACGTATGCCTTTGGATGCGTCCCCATTTGCCAATTAAATAATGGCATACAAAGTATGTTTGAGAACTATCCATAAACGAAAATTTCTTGTTAAATGCTCACATCACTGGCGAGGCACTATAGAATGGCAAATCGGCAAAATGCCAAAGACCCTCGTGCTGAAAAGACCCCCGGGAATAAATAATACGTCATTATATCGTCGCAAGAAGACCGTAATGGTTATTCATAACATTCTTGATTATAAAACACATATATTATATACTTAGTAGTATACCTAGTTGAACCTATTTAAAATAGCGAAGGATCTGTTTTAACAAATGCCACAAGCCCTAATAGTACTCGCTACTGGATCACAACTAACTTCTACATAGTTTTACAATGGTATCTCTTAATCTTGTTCGACAGCATTTAAATATTTTCCCGCTTCATAATTTAGATTAAATAACGGAATACAAATACGAACACAACACTAAACCGTGGAAAATTGATAATCTATACCTGTATTTTTTTACACTAACGACTTTTAGGCTGCAAAAAATATTATAAACATAACTGTACCAAATTATAAACCCGTAAATATTTTCGTATCGAAATGTGTACATTCGCAATTTTAGTTATTAGGTAACAGTACCAGTTTCAAAAGAATTTCTATGACGTCAGCCAAGCGCAGGCAAAAGAAGTGAATACTAAAGGATTTAAATAAAGCCACTGGGCAGCGGTCTTATAGGCTTACTAGCGGACGCCCGCAACTTCGTTCACGTGAATCCGTTTTTTTACCGCAGTCGGTTAAAAAGTAGCCTATAGCCTTCCTCGCTGAATGGACTAACTAATATTGACAGAATTTTTCAAATCGGACCAGCAGTTCTAGAGATTAGCGCGTTCAAACAAACTCTTCAGCTTTATATTATTAGTATAGATAAGCTAAGCTTATACACTTCTAAAATTATTGTCATGTAAAAAATAACCGCTGGATGCAAGTGGCTCATGACCGTGACCTTTGGCGCTCTATGGGGCAGGCCTGTGTGTAGCAGTAGACATTCTCCGGCCTGAAAAACCAGCCCCATTTCTCTGCATGAGCCAAACGTTCACGTTAGCGCAGAAGCCCTGCGGCTCCCTTGACGGGGGAAAAGGGACGTATCGGTCCCTCTGGCCATGAGGATAAGTCAAATTAGCTATTACAATCTCTCTCATATCGGGATGCATTTCTTCCATCTGAGGAAGAGAGGGCGGTCAATCCTTCTTTCGACCCCAAACCGAATATTGACGTGCCCAAAGCAGCAATTCGATGACGGTGTATTTGGTTTTTCTTCGCCTTCACAACATAAGTTGAGGTTCGACACACAAGCGGACTTTACCGAAGCAATAAAAATGTTAAATACTACTTGCTTGCTTTATTACTCTACTAACACCGGAATTCAACAATTCAATCAATTAGACGAACTATTAAAATAGTTATATTATTATTATTATATAATAGTATACATATTTGAGATATGACCAAGAAGATAATTATAGTAATTATTTATATTATGAGTGTAATTAATTATCTTACATTGAATATTTTGGTTACAAATGTAGTTGCGTTACATTATCGTATCTAATATTACTTAATAACAGCGATAAAATTATCATCATGATAGATAATGAAATTATAATATTAGTTAGAAATCTATTTATATAAAACTCAAACGTGACATAGTGATCTATCAACGCACAGCCCAAACCACTGGACGGATCGGGCTGGAACTTGGCATGCAGGCAGATGTTATGTCGAAGCCATCCGCTAAGAAAGGATTAAAAATTCAACCCCTAAGGGTGTGAAATAAGGTGTGGAGATTTATATGGATGTCTTAGAAATTAAAGGCGGGTGAAACCGTGGGACACAGCTAGTAAACAATAAATGCCATGCATTACGAGTGAATCGGGCGAGAGCGCCCGGATAAGTCTCGCTTACGAGATATCACCTTGCAGTCCTTGCACTAACAGTAACAGAATATGATGGCTTAATTTGTGAGACGTGTGAGTCCCTGGTCTATCGGGGAAGAAGGAGAAGGGATGTCCTCCTTTCTCTTTCTTCTAATTATTAAAAAAACAAAAAATCCGACTGAAAAAATAACCACTAACTCAAAAGGGAAAAACAAGAACTATAATTTAGTGTGAAGAGTATATAGTACACCGTACATTACCTATATTTTATTCGATACTTACATAACAGATATATTTTAATGTACTCAAAATATAATTTATACGTTAAAAAATAATGCAGGCGGGATAAAATGCCATTCGCGCTATCAAGTAAAATCTAAATACACCACCACATACATACAAACACCACATAAGTTCAAATCCTTTAAGCCGTTCAGGCTGTAGCAGGGAACATAGAAATTTGCATACATACATACATACATACACTTCAAAAACATTACCCTCTTTCTGTAGCAGTAGGGCAAAGAAACGTAGTATATTTGGGATGTCTATACGCTATAATAATCACTTACCAACAAGTAACGCAACTGCTCTTTTGTTCCTTAGAGAGAGAACTTGTCAAATTCCGAATATAAATCTCACATATTGATACTGTCATCTAAAAAACCAGTCTCCTCAAAACAAAGACAAAAGATAGAGAGAAATAAAAATCTCAAAATTTATATTTCAAAAATTATACAGATTTCAAAGATAAGGTTAAGAGAGTAGCAGAGGATACGGTCATTTAGACCTCCTGCATGTTTTATTGAATTGTGTTTTATTAAATACTGGAGGAGAGGTCAAATATACTACAATTCATGAAGGCGAAATCAAAAAAGGTTAAGCAACTCTGGTTTATTACGTTAATCATATTAATTTAAATTTACACGAATATTTCAAACAAAACGACTGTTAGATACAACCTTAGATCCTTATACGTCCACGCGAAACGTGTTTTTAATGGCAAACGATAAATCTTAAAATTGAATAGGATTTATGGGCAAGGCTCGCCAACATGAGGGATCGTAATCAGAAATTCCGAGTATCCGAGAGATAAGAGTCTACCTGCCACAGCCGCTAAATATAATCCGGACAGTTTGGAAAGCGCTACCCACCGTGCCGCAATTTTGGGAAACCTTCGTCATTTGACGTTAATTTAACTAAATGAGATTGCATTGTTTTGTAAATGTTGATAAACAACTTAAAGTATTGAGTATTGTTCTACCGTTTGCTTTTCAAATAAACCGAGATGTAATTTGAAATGTATCCCTCCTTAATTGTAACGGGCAGCCCAGATACTCACAGACGTCAGGAAACCCGAGAGAATAGTTGTAATTTTCATCATAAGAGCGGGGTTTGCCGCTCCAATCGTGCCAACCTAATTCGGCGGCACAATTGTAGAGCTCAAGGTTTTACAATCAGTCTACTTCTCATGCTTCTCTCCAACGTCCTAGACTAAATCCTCGCAATTCCTGGCTCGACTATGTACAACGGAGCAATGAAAGAATAGGGCCACACTACTGTTCATCTGCTTCAGAGTAAGCCCATCATTATCGTCCTCTGACGGAGGCCGCTCATTGCCGACATATGCCTGCCCGAAATAGCGTCAGAGCTCAGAGGTCAGAGGTTGCCTCCAGCAGCTCCCTACATCGGTAACCAAGTCGCCAGACCATTGGCAAGGTCTATTACCAGTTATGATCCGCTCCATTTCATCCGAGCCATTCATTCACGACAGCTCTTCCCAACTTCCACAGCATGAGTTCTCTTAGCTTCCACAGCATGAGTTCTCTTCGCTTCCACAGCATGAGTTCTCTTCGCTTCCACAGCATAAGTTCTCTTCGCTTCCACAGCATGAGTTCTCTTCGCTTCCACAGCATGAGTTCTCTTCGCTTCCACAGCATGAGTTCTCTTCGCTTCCACAGCATGAGTTCTTTTCACTTCCACAGCATGAGTTCTCTTAGCTTCCACAGCATGAGTTCTCTTCGCTTCCACAGCATGAGTTCTCTTCGCTTTCACAGCATAAGTTCAAGTCAAAGTTTTTTTAACGTTATTGTATCTATTGTATATATAAATATTGTAAAAGTGTATCTATTATTATGCAAAGACAATTACCAATCGCCTTTGATTGATTTTCCGCGTCTGTTTTTAGAATCAATTCACCTAAGCAAAAACTCCGAACTATATTTAAACACTTTCAACACAATTTCAATTCCATTACTTGTCGTAATTATTTTGTAATGTATAGTGTTTTACGCTACTTGTGATCTATGTATGTCTATGTCATTCTGTAGACTAGATAGTATACAGCATTATTTGTAAAATTCCAGCAAGCTCTCAGATAAGAATAGCATCTTTAACAACAACAACAACAACTAGGCTAACGTGGTGTGTAACAAAAGTCCACAGATATTTATTATTATTATTATTATTATTAACATTATTGTTCAACGAGTTTTCATGAAAATAATATGGCGAATATTATTTTTTCATACGATCATAAATATGAATTTAATTTTTATACGTTTATAGTTTCAATTATAAGTGCATCGCATACCTACGCAAGATACGGTCAACAAACCTGTGCACAGCTGCGGCACCTGCAATAAAAGCTTAAAGAATTATTTAAAATTAATTTGTTGAGTTATGTCAAATTAGACGTTGATCAAACGTTGTTGTAAAAATTGCTAAATGATTTAAGAAATTGTGGCTGTTTTAAAAATAACCCTATACAGGCTTAGTTTTTGGTCACTGGTAAAATTTTCAGGTTTGGTTCGGAATCAATAATACTTTCGATTATTGAAATAAAAAAAATAAAAAAAACAATTAGATAAAATTACTTTGTCCTATGTTATAGGTAAACATATTTCTTGGTCACCACGTGGCATCTAGCTCGCGTGTCGCGAATCCGGGCGTCCTTGACCTTGAAGTCGATACATTTCGTGAACGAACTACGATTCATATATTTTTAAGGACCATTTCAAATCGATTTTTATTTAACAAAATTACAGTTAGACGAAAATATTTTTTAAAAAACTCCCTTGGAATTATGTTTACTTCTTTATTTTAAAATTTGGCAGGTGACCAAAAACTAACCCTGTATAGCACATACTGCATAGTTCATTATTATGAAACCTGATTAGTCCATTACTTCTCATCACCAAAATCTTCATGTATAATAGTGAAAATGATACTGCTTGTACCAACATGGCAGGCGGCTACACCCAAATTAGTTTTGTTTAAAATCTGTCCACAGCTTCATACAGTGATAAATGGAATACAGATTACTTATTGTAATAATTAATAGTCACGTTTAAATATTTACAAAATTACATCAAAATCTGATCAGTAATGTATGTGTTAATAAGCATACTTTAATATATATAGTATGATGAAACACAATAAACAAGTTATTAAATGATACATTAACTAGCATTATAACATTTCTAAATATAACATGTTATATAATAGGTATCGTATTACATGTTATTATGTGATACAATATAGATAACAATTACATATACTACGAGACTTGTTGGTTATATATTTATTTCGGCGACGAGTTTTGTCATCCGGATTCAGGTGGGGGTTTAAGGAGGCTGCAGCTCCGAGCTCCGTAAGGCCAAAGGGTCTTAAAATCATTTATGTACCTATAAAATGGCCTCCTGCTCCACACCAAGGTCTTCAAACCCCGGGTACCGCCAGAAAACCGGCGCTGGTTATATTACCAATGAAATGCTGTCTTATTACTTATAACGATTTTCGATTCTACGATGTAATCGCAACATACTTCGAAGGAGATCCAGATTACTGAAATACATTTTAATGAAAAAAGTTATAAACAGTAACATTACCGTGGTAGAAGTAACGTTAGATTCGTTCATTTAGATCTTTTTCGAGTTTTGCTATGACGAACATCTTATTTATTTTTCATAATATTAATGTATTGTAAAATTAACATTATGAAAAATAAACAAATATTTCTTATATCAGATGTTTGTGATAACAAAACTAATATTAATCATTACATAATATAAAAAGTCGCTTTCCGCAGTCTGTGTGTCTGTATGAACTTTAAAATTACTCAATAGATTTTGATTGGAATTTTTTAATACATAGAGTGATTCAAGGGGAAGGCTTATAATATGTTTATTAACTTCTTTTTTGAAGTCCCAAAGTCCAAGCGGGCGAAACTGCGGGCGGAAAGCTGTACTACATTAAATAGGTATGCGGTGAATGCATAATAAATAATAATATTATTTCATTTATTTAACCTATTGCTTTATCTAACAAAATATAACCGCGTTGGTAAGATTTTTGTTTTAATGAGTCATAGTCACTTGAACAAAGAATTATTAAAGTCACACTGAATACTGGCACAAAATCCTTATTCCACTGGCATTTAATTCAAATATGGAACGGTTATTATTGCTTTTAAAAGGTACGAGACCACAGTTATATTAAGTCAGTGTAAATTAACCATAAACTTTTCGGATGTCGAGGTGTTGCGTGCCTTTTCTATTCCGCAGGGTTACCTGTCCGCCGGCGGGCAGACGCACGTGACCGGGCGCCACTCGTGCGCGCACCGCGGACCTCGCCGCTCGGAAATTCGAACGTTAACCGTTCCATATTTGAAATAAGTGCCAGTGGAATAAGGATTTTGTGCCAGTATTGAGTGTGACTTTTCAAAAAGGTTGGGATTTTTTTATGTGTCTACGATTTTTGAATTTCGAATGTTGTTTCGAATTTGACAGTTGGTATAAAACTTTAAGACGTTAAGCAACAGATTTTATTAATCAATTATTTTGTTTTTGCGTAGCTTCATTTTTATTATTTACGTGGGATAAACGGTTATTTATTCTTTTGTTTTTCGCAAATGGTTACGAACCGTTATTATAATTTGGCGCTATGGCCTATGAGTGAAGCTTTCTTACCGCGGCGTCTTAATAAAAGACATCAACGGGCTGAATTGCCAAAAAACATTTGTTATATTTTTTTTATTTTTACTTTTTTTTTACAACAACTTACGATGATGTTAATACTTATGTTAATGCTTGAAGATTTACTCAAACGAACATTAAATTCTTTATTTTATATTGAAATATTATGATAATAAGCGGTTATATAAGATATTTCAATGGAATTACAGATATATTTACAGCTTGTACATCTTATTACAATACTGAAAATAATTAGGATTATACGTTGGAAAGATGTGTCGGTGAACCGTCGTGTTGATCAGATGGAAAAAACCTCTATACAGTACTCGGTACAGGTTACAGGATTTTTATAAGGGATACTTTCTTATAAGATAAGATATTACAGCCAAATTGGGCTGGCATGGTGTGCCTCTTGGTCCCATGATATCACTACAAAGTTACCGCTAAGCTGGCGGGTTTAGTGCGCGCGTGCGGTGGCCCATTGTACAACGATGAGGAAAGGACGACGTGTGTAGAATTATGCGGCTTTATTCTTGAAAATTTGTCGACTACTCGTTTGCTTGCTTGTGCCACAAAAAAGAATCGGTTCCTTAGTAAGTTGGACAAAGTCGACTTTGTCCAACTGTGGGCTTACACTATCCACGCAGATGGTCTCCTTTGGATTTGTGGATTTTCATTGTAAAATATCATTGCTAAGATTTATCTCCCGACTAACCGCCCTTTCGTCTTTCATGGCGGTAAAAATATCCATAAAAGTATTTTCCAGGATTTTTTTATTCACTGTAAATTCAGATTTATTATGGATTTACAGTAAATAAAAATGTTTACTGTAAATCCAGATTTATTTATGAAACCTCAAACTCGTCAGCTCTAGCCGAACTTCAAGTTAGTTCGTTTGAGAAAGATCGGTTTAGTTGCTACTGCTAGCTAAGTGTTGGCAATCGCAGTAGGTACAATAAAGGTATTTAACCTTTAGTATTCTCTAACCTTAGGGTAAAAAGATATGTATTTTATTCTTATACAACCATTGTAGGTATAATGAAAGCTGTAATATGTCTGAATAAACAGAAATCTGTGTAGGTAGGTATATCCATATACGTTGCGAATATTTACCGAACAGATCTTGATGATGAAAATTGAATCCAAAGTCATCTAAACACGTTCCACCGCATTTTATGGTAGGTTTTCGGTCTTTTACGTTTTTTGGTACCTCAAACTCGCTTAGCAAAATTAATGGCAAATCACCCTTCGCCAACCGCCCGGGGTGATGGGGAGGGGGGTCATTAGCCTTGGGTTTTGGATGCAAATCGATTTGGCACTACCTCGTCTAATATGAATGGGATGGAGCTTATGCTACTCTCAAAGGTCAGCAACGCATCTGCTAGACGTCTGGTGTTGCGGATGTCTGTGAGCGCTGATGATCACTTAGCAACAGGTGATGCACAGATTTAGATGAAGTTTTGCGTATATTAAAATTTGGTATAACATAGTAAATACTTATTCCGAAATAAATAATGGTTTTCTTTGGAATAGATTTAACTTGTCTGAAATTGTAGATGAAAGCATATAAGTAGCTCAATTAAGATCGTAATATATTAATATATCATACATAGATAAGACAAAGTAAGAGTGTCCAAGGGATGTGTGTAATGCGTATTGTTTGTTTATTTAACTAAGTATATCAATTATTACAAAATTCCTACAGAATTTCAAAGATCTCCCGCTCAATATTAAACTAAAACGACAATGGGTTCCTGTGTTTGTATTATACAAGGCCCCCAGCAGATCCTCAAATACAAATATTATTCCAAGTGTTGTTGCATTCCCCGTGCATGCCATGACAGAGGCTTTGCAAATGCCGTGGAGAATGGGAACCAGATGAACAGTCTGTTTTAGAGAACAGTTGTAAAAGTGTCCGACTGTAGGCGAATCATAGTTGTATAAATTGGTTAAAAAAAACCAGAGCCAGTCTAATAGACCGATTTTTATCAAACAGTTGAGAACCACAGCATGAAAACTGGCTTTCGAATGAGAAAATTTGCTTCGAAATTATCATCGTTTTGAAGCGTACGATGAAACGCACACAGACTACGATGTTAAACTTATAACACACCTCTTTTTGAGTCGGGGGTAAAAATATTTGTATCTTCAAACCGTGGTAACAATTTACAAATAATTAAAAATAAAATTTACAGCTTTGTACTATAGGGCACATTTTATTCATGGAGTAGGCGCTCCTGGTCTCTGTACTCCATAGCTTATGCCCTAGTACGTGTTTATGGTGTATGCTAATATTATCATGATGTACATTTATACCATGCATACATATGCGTGATGATGATAATATAATACAGATGAGGTCACTAATAAAAATACTGACACAAACATGCACCTGCTTACAACAAGGGGTCGGACACTCACACACGAGTAACACGTGTGTGTGTATACGTCGTACACGAAAACATTCGTTAATTTGAAATTTTCTGTCTTTTCGCCGGTGTTCTCGATTGTTTTACTATTTTTTCACTCAAACTTATCCGGTTTTTCTTAGATCTCTAGCTCAAAACATAATATTGACAAGTGAAGTGATAGCGACGCTGTCGCGTTTTGTGCAGTTTAAGAGATTCCAGGTCTGCCGAGTTTGTTTCGCCGGTTCTTCTCAGGACATGGCAAGAGTTTTACTGGTGGTAGATGTGATTGTTGACTGTCCATCAGCTGCGGACCGGTTACTGCACCTGTGGCAGTGCGCTGATTATTTCATAAATTGCATCACACAACTGGCTGAATGTGATATTAATATTCAAAATTGGACAAGCGTGAGTCGGACTCGCGCACCGAAGGTTCCGCACCACTGGGGCGTATGAGCCTGCCATAGAATATGTTAACAAACTTGAGTATTCGCGTATATTCTTTTTTTAGCATGGCCTAGTGACAGGCTGCATGCATGCAGTGTCACCGCCATCAGCCGAAATTCCAACTTTTAATAGGTCACCGAGAAGCGACAAGTAGATACTAGATACCTAGACCAGGGATGGCCAACCTGTCGATCGCGATCGACTAGTCGATCTCGGCTCATGGGCGAGTAGATCGCGGCAATATAAAAATATGCATACATTCCTAACTGCTACTATATCTCAAATATAATAATTTTAAGAATTCTTGGAAGATCTTAATGAATTTCCGCGGCAAATGTCGATCTAAGCTCTAGTAAAGTTGGCCACCACTGCCCTAGACCTACAGACGGACACATAAATGATCCTATAATGGTCCCATTTGCACTTGTCACATTTTTTTTATAATTTATCAGTATTGCTTATAATTGCCAGCACACACGAACCTAATACAAACTAATTTCAACAATATACAGTGGAAGTTTCGTTATTTTCGTAACCCAAATAATGCGTAACAATTGTAAGTGTGTAATAGAAAGTGATTTTACACAACTAATGTACAATTACACACAAAACGTGGTCTATCGTTACTTGAAACATATCACAACATACGTGATAGTATTGTAAATATATTACTTGACATAACCTCATACGTCAAAACTGGTGAAATGCGCTCTCAATGACCTCTGGTGGTATAACGCTATCAATTAGAAAACAATACAAAATTTAGAGGAGGGCAACGCGCCTGCAGTTGCCTCGAGTTTTGCGGATGTCTATGGGCGTCGGTAGTAATCTATCACCTGCTCGTTTGCCCGTTATCCTATAAAAATCCCTTTAAAGAGGAGGACGAAAGAAGAGCAACGTATATAATATCAATCAATCATGCGGATATCCACGAACGTAGGTTCTCATCAAAAGGCTCCGGCTGCTCTTTGGCCCCCTCATCCTACTAATATTATCAATGCGAAAATTTGTATGTTTGTTTCTTTGTTTGTTACTTCTTCACGCAAAAACCGCTGGACCGATTTTCATGAAATTTGGCACACACATAGAGAGTAAGTAAAGTAACTAAACAGAGATTAACAAATAGGATAGTTTTTATCCCGAAAAAATGTTTTTTTTTTCTATTTTTAGTTAATAGTAGTTAGTAGTTAGTTAATTTTCTATTTTCCAAGAAAACCGCGGGGCGCAGCTAGTACTATATACATATATAAAAAAAGAGAAATAATGTACGGGAGCACAACGCGCAACGTTTGGAATCAAACTATAAGACGTACGGTTTTTGCATTCTATTTCAAGACGAATTCGTGATATAATTTGTAAATGTGAAATATTAAGTGGAGACTGGAGGAGACTGGATACTCAAACTCGAAGTGCCTTAAAAACACTCAAAACACCGAATTCCCATGTTTAAAAAAATCTGAACAAAAAATGGTATTTCCTAATAATTGATTCTATATTTTACTACAAGGCTCATTTACGGGATCGAAACATACGTACATGCTATAAAAATGTACCACAAACAAAGATAATTGGTGCAAAAACTATACAAGTCACTGCGTTTATCTTACACACTGAAGGTTATTGTACTCAAATTAACCCAAAAGACTCCCCCGTAAGTGTTTTTCCGTGTTGTAACATCTTGTCCGCACGTTTGCTGTTTTTTTTAAGTTTTTTTATGTCAAAACTTGCCCAATTTAGTTTATCAGTTACTGCTAGGAAACATTATTTAATAGTAGTTGTATTTATCCTGGTCATAATATGATAAATCCAAAAAATACTTGAACCCCTATTTCATGTCTTTCAGGGTTGAATTTCTAGAACTCTTTCCTTAGTGCTCACTTATGAAAGGAACGCTTGTACCAAATTTCAAGTCCCTACAGTACCTTTGGTTGTACGTGGATATATAAGTCTATCTTGTCTTTTATACATATATTTATAAGTAAATATATTAATCTATACATATAATAAAACTGTAGAAGACATCATTATGTCTGTGTCTAGTGCGGCTTTCACGCAAAAACTACTGAACTGATTTTGATGAAGCATTTTTTGGTATATAGGTATTAGTCCTCGGTAACATTTAGGCTATAATTTATCAATATATTATATAATGCTTCAGTTGATATCTCGACTTGAAATACACTATTGTAGGGCAAAATAACAGATTGACAATTCGACCACATAAAATTACACGTTACCATGACAACATATTTTGACAAGACAACGGCTGTCGGGTCAACTGGTCGTAAATAAATTACATTAAATGTAAGTAGGTATAATGATACAGCCGGCTATTTATATCTTAGGTTGTTTTGAACACGAATGCTTTGGATGAATCGTGATTTCTTTTAATCTTTTTGTTTTTACTTTTTATAGTTGTAATACCGGATAGGATACACAGTCTGCATTCAGCATGGACTTTGTCTGAGGCCATTAAATAATCTGACTAGTTTTCGACACAGCCTAAAATGAAATTGGAGACAAAGTACTGACTTCGAGTCTTGTAATTGTGTGTCAAATTTGAAGAACTACAAGATGAAGAGACAAATGGAAGTAATTTTACGCGAGTGAAACCGTAGGGTACAGCTAGTTTATAAATATTTGCGAAATGAGCTATGAATTAATAATCAATAAATAATATTTGATTAAATACATAATTAGTTTTTTATAGGTTCATCGTTTCATTTTTGGGCATGATACCCAAAAGTCATTCGTTTCATTTAAGATATTTTTTTTGTGAAATAAATTTTGAAATATTTTATAGTTTTCTTGTGATTAATGTTGTAATGTATGGTAATATTTATCTTGCAACGTTGTGTAAATATTTTAAAATATACGGCTCGTAAGACTTGCGAAAGCACTGACATTATTGATACGAAATGTAGATAACTCAAAGGGTGTATGTAATATCCTGTGACAGAACGATAATGTTGCCTGCATAGCTCCTGACCATGGGCAACAGACACATAGGACTCGTATCTAATACCAATCGGCCCAATACCAAACCCTTTGGGACCCCAAGACGGTCGTGTCACCAGAAACACCCAGCAATAGGGATAACAACCACATAGGACTCAGTCGTGTTTGAGAACTAGAGTGGCCCAATACGGTACCCTGTGGGAGCCCGGAACTAACTCGTCCACAAGCACTGTGACAAAAAAGTGTAACATCTTGACCATCGTTACTTGGTATATATCGGACGCAGTAATAATAATGAAACTCTGTATTCGGCATGTTAATAGATGTGCACTCGAACAGAACACCGAATGCAATAAACTTTATATTGGGAAAAAATATATAATGCACAAATATTTATCTCTAGCTATAGCACGTACAGAAATTTACGTATAAACCATCTTCATAGTCAGCTTATCATTGTAACAAATACGTTAACGTAAATTCTTCACATCTGAGATTTGCAAGCGATTGCATATTTTGCGAATATTCGGCGCTTCGTCCGTGACCGCGTCACAATTCTATATTCGGTCAAACCACGATTCAAAAACTGAAATATAAATAGCGTAAGTTGATATTTCTCCGTCTTATGGGACGATAGCTATATTGGACTTGTAATATTTAACAATATACATACATCCATAATATTTACAATATTATATACGTATTACATTCGTCATGTTTTGTTGGTTTTCCTGAATATGACTTGCGAATAATCCATTATTTATCACATTATGTATTATATTTATTTTAATTATTAATAATATATATGTGTAAACCTAATAAATAATGTCTAGGATGTAAAGAAGTTATTGATGATTTGAGAATTTCATAAGAATTATTAAGTCTTAAGACTTGACGTACCTACTAAACTCAAGGATTTTTATTTTTCTACCACATCTTCACAATAACAGATGAGTGTATGGTTAATAAATAAATATAAATATAAATAAATAAATAAATAAATAAATAATAAATAAATAAATAAATATAAATAAATAAATAAATATCTGTGGACTTTACACACCACGTTAGCCTAGCCCCGTGCTAAGTACCGTAAGGACTTGTGATACGGGTACTAGACAACGGAATATATTTAATATGTTTTATAAATTTAAGAAATTTTATATATATAAGATTTTTATTATAGAAATACATATAATACATAGATAAACATCCATGACCTAGGCGGGATTCGAACCCGCGACCCCTGGCGCAACATGCTCCACTTATCCGAGCCCTGAACCACTGCGCCAGCCTGGTCGTCGTAGCCTGGTAATCTTTTAATAGAATACTTACTTAGATCATTCCAGAGTACAATTTTATAATTAATGATTGTTTTTATTTTTTAATTGACTGGCCACCTGTTTTATTTATTCTATATTATTATATCTATATATTTATGCTGTCTTTGAACAACATGTAACTATAACATTATTATCACTAGGCTGATGTAATAATTAATACTTCCTTACTTCGTTCATTACTCCACTCCCTTTTGTTGAACCTCAATGTAAACGCCAATACAATTTATTATCTTATATTTAAATGAAAGGTTAACCAGCTAGAGACATTGACGACAGCATCCATGATCCAAGTTCAAAATGCTGATCTTGAAACTCGTTTTGGGGACGTGCTAATAAACAATATATCACTTTTTGCACAGTTTCATTAAAGATTTAAATTTTGAATTAACGTTTTTCTTTTATTTTAATAACCTTACTTGTTTTTTTTTTACGCTTTATATGAGGGCGATCTATCTAGATACAAATTACCATATTGAAGTAACCTGCTATCGTTTTTTTGGGAATGAAACAAAAAATTTAAAGAACAAAATTGTTGTTAGAAAATGGCCAATTAAAAGGTCAACGCATTTGTTTTTAGTTCTTAATAGATAAAAGGTATGAATATTTAACAAGACGAGGATTTCGATGGCACAGTATGTCTAAGTTATTACTATAATAATAATCCTTGCTTTTAAACGGTTAACCTATTCAGAAACTTTAGTTCATTGAGCTAGCTACTAGGACACCAGAAGCCATTAGGAAACGACTAGCCTTCTTCTGTAAATAGGTCAATATCAAAAACATTGGTTCTGTCGTCCATGCAACAATACACAAGCAGCCAATCAACAGGTAGCGTCGCGACCAAAATACTAATCATGTTGTTATAAGTAGGTATATACCAAAATTTAAACACGATTCTACCTGTGGAACCTTTACGAGACGGGGTCATTGCGTCTACAATCTTATTTACTAACACGTCCAATACTTTTCCAATAAAAACTTATTTGCGGGACAGGGACGGATGCGAATATGCAAGTGTCAGAGCGAGAGCGGCAACTCGTGTTTCGGTGGTAGGGAGTTGTGCAGTATGCGTTTTTGCCACGGCATTCTGCACCTCGGCCGTGGAGCAAGTGACAGCCGCAGTTTGCTAAAATATTTGATTTGTCAATACACAAATTCGCACAGCATTTTACATAACTCAATATTTGAGAGCTGCTGTGTAAAGCGAATAATTTGCTTAAAAACAGCAAGAATTTTATTTAAAACGATTGTTTTACACGCATTATACGTACACATATAACACGAATGCGGTAAGTAGGGACCTGTCAAAAATTCCATTCCCCGCTCTGCAGCCCCGCACCACTCCCGACCGCGTCGCCATATTAGAGCGACATCGGGGGAAGTGTGGGGCTAGAGAGCATTCTTCGCATACCTGCCAGATCCCAACTTACCGCGTCCGTGTAGTTCACCCAAAAAGCATAGCATGTAAAGACATGTAAAACCATGTAAAGCCGTCCATCATATGCCCTATTTTTCTCTGGTCTTATCGGACTGCTGTTCCATTAGCCAGGTACACTCTGCTTTTATGTATCTCTTTGCTTTATGTCTACCACACACTTTTTTACTGTAATCTCTAATATATAAAATTCTCGTGTCACAGTTTTCGTTGCTGTACTCCTCCGAAACGGCTTGACCGATTCTTATAAAATTTTGTGAGCATATTGAGTAGGTCTGCGAATCGGCCAACATCTATTTTTCATCCCGATATTCCCACGGGATCGAAAGTTACGCGGGTGAAACCGCGGGGCGCAGCTAGTAACATATATAATGTCTCTATAGAGATGTCCGTCGAAATCAAAATAATCGATTGGAATGTTTTCTCTTTGCAATTCCGTTCTCCAATTCAGGCGTTTTCTGTGACGAGGGCAACGCAATCGCCCATGATAGCTAATCAGTCCCCAATGGAGTTCAGTGCCGCATAGGAATCGTCCACATCACAAAACAACTCCACCAACGTCACAACAGAACAATGGGGTAAAATTTGCATCTTCGCCCTTTCTACCGTAAGCGAAAACGCCTCCATCACTCTTAAGTCTTTTGCTTATGCGAACATACTACAATCAGCAGCTAACGTGTAACTTATAAGTGCCGTCTTTGAACGGCACCATTACTCCGGCTGCTTGTCCTCATTATGGGGCACGGTCAACCTACCGGAACTGCTCTCTAAAGGGCACAGCACCCGGAAAGGACCCGGAAGCCCGGATCGCCCGCCGCTCGTGGCTCGCGCCGCGGCGTTAGACAAAAGCGGCGGTTGGCCTTCGGCGACCGGTCCGCGCCGCTTACTTTCGCGTGCGCCCGCCGCCCACCGCTCAGTTATTTCGGACAAACGCATTCACCGCGCGAACGCCGGTAATCGATGATTCTGCAAATTACTTATTACACTAGTCTTCAGGCACATGGGCTGTTAGGGAACTAACAAGCTGGCAATTTTTTAACTCCTCCTGAGCCATATTCGATCACGGTATCCCTTGAGATCGAGATCAAACTCGAATCACTCGGCTGAATATGGGTGTCTTCGTACGAGATAAAACTAGATCTCGGACCACTAAGACGTCACTAGTAAATAATCTAAATTTATGATAACATCCTGAAAATAAAAAAAAAACTAACTCTTCTGGCTCAGTGACCCGAAGTGAGTCTAGGCCTCCGTAACCAGAGTTCTCCACCTAGCGCGATCCTGAAAATAAAAAGAATAATGAGGAGTTCATAACCTCCTTTTTAAAGTAAGTTAGAAAAGACTGGCGTTGTCCATGCAATAACTTCTTAGCAGAAACCGATAATCTTAATAGTTTATAAAATAACTAATCGATATATTTTCGTAAGTATATTTCAACTTTTACCATGGTAAAAGAACAGGACGCAGCTAGACCATACGTACACCCTAATACTAGAGCTACTTTTATGGTGGCGTTACTTCTACGGTTATAATGCAGGAATGGCTTAAAATACAGTAGCGCACACGCTCATTCCATAGCAATACGTTTATCTAAGAGCTCCCTAAACACGGAAATGTACACGTAACCATGCCTACCGCGCACATTAATTATGCATAATCCATAACTCGTGATATATCACCTCGCATCAGCTTCCTCATCATAACTCACAGAGTTATAGACTCGTGTCACGAAGATGGTGAGGAGAAGCTTTCTCCCAGCGGGTCATCTCCCAGTCGCAGCTGATTATGATGACATAACATCGAAAAGGGAAAGAAGATACGTCTTGACCCACAAAGCATTAACAGAAAGTAAAACAACAAGACCAGATAGTATATTATTTACAAGTAAATTATTTGCAGAAATGCAGACGATCAGGAACTACAATAATATTTCTCACAACAAACTTAAAGTGGCAGCTTCAGTAAGATTTGTCGCCACTGCAAAGAACAAAAAAAAACTTAGCAACATGCCTGATAAAGCAAAAATAGTCCTAGTTTTTAGTTTGATCTAGCGTCGAGTAAAAAGAACGCGAGACTTGAAGAAAAATTAATTATAATTTAGACCATACTTGCTAACTTAAAGTTGGGCCCATCACTACATTATACATAACATGTTGCTGGATTTCGCAACTTGACTGTTTATGCGCCAATTATGCATAAATGGACATCCACTTATAAAATTATAGATGCATTCTGTATAAATACATAATATTAATAAATACACTGCAAGAGGATACTAAGCACTCGGCTTAGCTGCATTATTTACCGTGAGGAGAGCAGTTTCGCCACATCGGCATACCCATGGATGACTGGGTAATTTATGGATTCTAAAATGGCTAAAGTGAAAACCCTACAAAGCCCTTAGCCGTTTTAAAGGGATGATATGGCCCCAGTTTTATTGGCAACAATTTCACTCCCCTCGTTGCTGACCCGTTAGCTGCAGTTTTTCCTGTTATACATATTTCATATTCACTTAAAACTACCAAACCAATTTTCAGAGGTGGGATCGAACCCAGACCACTTGGCCCAGATCTAATGACTTTCCTTACATATAAATATACCCAAGCACATATTACATCACAGAGATGCCACACACTTAGAGAGTGTTCAAACTAATCGCTACGTGGTACGGCTGAGGCACATGGTAAATGTCATACGGCGACCTCGTTACGAATTGTTGACCCAATGCCATCAATTACAATCGAAAACATATTATATAACCACGTACGGTACTCCTACAGCTGGCGTTTTGTAATCAGGAACGAGCGAGACTAACGACAAAGGTCTTGTTGGGGACCAAAGACCAGTCTGCTATACAGGGTGTCCAAGAAAAAGGGACACCTGTTTTAATGGGGGATAGGGTACATTAGTAGCTTTCAAATACAAAAAGAAATAACATAATATATCTAATAATGAAAAAGATATAGCCAAAAAACAAAATTTGCTATAACAGCGCTTCCCCTTAACGCGGCGGCTGATTTTAAAGGAGCGCGCGTCGAGTTAGGCGGGTTTAATGAACCAACTTGACCTCTACGAGTTTTAAGGCAAAGTCGATCAACGTTGCAGTACTGTTGCGATGCTTTAAATGTTCTTTATTTAAATATTTCATGCATATAACAAAAATTTTACAAACACGTCTAGTTTAAAATCATTTACTTTACACGTTTTATGCGTTTTTTTATGAAAAAAGTTTAATATTTTTAAAACTTTGGACCCGCATATCTCCGCAACGCTTATGATTTTTTCAAAAATTCTTTTTGCATTTGAATACTACTAAATGTACTCTATCCCCCATTAAAACAGGTGTCCCTTTTTCTTGGACACCCTGTATATGCCGTCCATCTACATTTAAACAACCAGATTATTGTACTTCAATCGAAGCTTCTAGGGGTGATCGTATAGATCACCACGTTCGGTACATCCAGGAACAAAGATCACCTGTAACGCGAAAGCCTTCACTTTATGCTGGTGCTGTGTAGAGAAAAAAGTACCTTCCTTGGCTGGACGAAGTGCAATGCAGCTGCAAAATCAATTGCCTTGTGACAAAGAATCATTAACAATTATTGTATGACATGTTGCGTGGTTTTTTATTATAATGCTCAATCATTGACTATCTATGACCCTTAGACGGATTTCCAGTGTCGGATGTTTAAAGCCGGATAACTACTAATGATCAATAACAGTGGAATTTGCTACATCACCCGCTTTTAAGTCGCAAAAAGAGTTCTTGAAAGACCTTGAAACTCCTGTAAATTAATTACCATTGGAATAGGACAATAATAATCTCATTGAGAAATTTTTGTCCCACTGTTCCGAAGCGAGATGCGGGAAAGACTGGTTCTGGGCTTTTTCCTATCGACTTCTTACTTTCTACGTGCTCTCTAGAATAACAGTAAACAAATCTAGAAACATCACAAGTCAAAGCACTTTAGACACGGTCAATAAAAGCATAAAAAAGAAACGCAAAAGCCAAAGTGACTAAACCCAACATTAGTATGCGTAAACAAATTCTGTAGATTTCCATTCCATTCTGTTTACCTCTTGACTGGAACAGGTTTGTTGCAATATATTAAACGACGCTCAATACATTATTGCATTTTATTGCATATATTTTATAAAATGCAATACTTATAATACAATTATAATAATTAGAATAGGTAATTTTTAATCGATCGCCGATGATTAGCAAAGTATTTAAGCCGATGCAAACATGTCAATAAATATTATCGATGAGTTAAACTCATTTTGACATCGTTTTATTATTTGTATTATGGAGCAATCATATCTGTCTATTTCTGGACATATTGAGACTTTTAATGAAAGGCTTATATTAGAAAATTGAAATAATCTAACTCTTTCTTTATCGTATCGTATTCCTTCATTTTGTTGCGAAGTTTTGACGTGATTTAATAAGGTAATAAGTTAATTCAAGTTTATGTATAAAATGCTATTTAAGGAGTTGATGCTCTAGAATTCCGAACTTACCTAACCCTTACACTCTCTGTTTTAAAAAGAAGATGTCTATGTTTCGTATGGTCCTAATAATTGCGACTTTAGAGTGGACAAATGCCACAACAGTTCAAACTTCATGAATACTTAAGTTTACGCGATTGTAACGCATTGTACTAAATGTAATAAACTTTGTAGTCTTCTAGACTAAGTTTGAATTGTAATAAAACTATTTTACTGGATTTCATCGCGGTTTATTTAAGTAACTTAAAATACCGACGTTTCAGCTTTAACGTTAAAGATTTTAGGAATAGTAAATTAAACGACAGGAGGAGGGAAACTTCTTTTTCCGTGGGATGGGAGAATTATTACCGTAATGAGGTATACATATTTGCAAAGTCAAAGCACTACTACACTATATAAACGCAGAGAAAGATATTGAACGCTCATAACCAGTTCCGCATCCAGGTGAAAACTTAGGAGGCCCCGTAAGACTGAAGGGCGTTAAGACAATTTTTGTTACTATAAAAGGCACCTCCTGATCAACTCCCAGGCCTCGTAGACCTGGGCTCCGCCAGAGCTTAATCCGGCGCTGATTGTAACGATCTCGAAAACGGCCGTGAAATCTGCAGGAAAAACTAGCGATCGGAGATTCGTATTGTTCGCGTAATTGTATTGAACAAGCTGTTTATTGAACGTGCTAGTGAGTTATGTGGCCTGTGCTGTAACAAGCAAAACATATAATCACGTCTGTAATTGACTGAAACCGCGTAGACAAGAAGTCACCACTTACGGGATCGTATGCGCAGTCGGACTATTACAGTGTGCAAAAAATACCAGTCGGGACTTTTGATGACTTACACGTAGGGTTGCCATCCGTCCGGGTTTCCCCGGATTTGTCCTAGTTTAGAGGGCGTCCGGGGAGCGTCCGGGCGGGGTTTTATTTGTTGTCCGGATTTTGATTTGATTTTTGAATGATTGATTTGATTCAAAAAACTAAGACTAAAAATTTCAAATTTTGGAAGAAATGTTTATGGTTACTGTAAGTAATTTTTTTATAAGTTCGTCATTTAATTTAAAATAGCATTAAAATAAATAATAATTGATTTATGACCATTAAAACTATATTTTATTCTTCTGAGTATCTTATGAAAAATACTACTTTCTAACGTCCGGGTAGGGAGCTCCAAAATCCGGGGTTCTTACGTGCCTTGTCCTGGTTGGCAATTTTTTGAGATGGCAACCCTACTTACACGCAATGACTTTGAAATACACAAGTGTTGTCCTCCTCGCCTCTGGCATCCGCAAACCCATGGTAATTAGTAGTAGTTAGTTTTGATCCTGCCAGCCATCCCACAATCAACATATTAGTAGTTTTAGGGACGGCTGGTCGTCACTAAACGGATATATTTTTACATTTCAAAGTACAATACTATGGATTAGGTACATAGCTATGTAACCCAAACTATTGTGCTTATGTATACTACCTATACGTTAAAAAATACTACTGTAAATAATTGTTAATTAAATATAATTGAAAATTATTGTTATTTTTTATTTTTGTAAATCACTCAATGTGATTAATGCTAAAATATTGGCATTATCCTAAAAGACTTTTTTGTAACGTGACTTACTAATAAAACCTTTTTTTTTCCAGGTCGTGTTTATGCCATCAGTGAACGTTTGATGTCCCAACGTAACTCGATATAAACTCGATTATATGTGTTAACCTAATCGATTTCGACCATCTCACATTTGTGAAGTGCTTGCAAATAACACTTGGGCAGCGCTCATACAGCTTTGGCACATCCTTGGTGAGTATTGTTACTTGTGTTAGTGGTTTATGTCGTGGAGTGTAGAGACAGGGAGAGCCTTCTCCGTGTATGTGTCCAAGCAGCCGGAACTGACGAAAATACTTTTTACTAATTGTTTACATTGATCGCACCTTGTGATTTGTTAAAATTATGTGCGTTTTGTAATTAAATTTATAAAAACTCGTACATTTAATGCATGCTGTCTACACCTTTAAATTTAATTACACTAAACATGTGCTAATTGCTCTATAATCTTTGAATTGTAACAGTGTACCTATATTAAATTGACGTTCAATAGATAAAACAAAAAGAAAATAAAAAAATGAAATCCTAAAGTTAATAGTAATAATAATAATAGCTAATCACTACCTTCCTCCTGAGGCAATCGGGTATAAGTTTAATATTAAATATAACTTATCTGCTCATTTGCAGTCTTTTACCATGAAAACTATTTCAACTTACAATACGACGCAGGCGCTAACCACCATTGATCCGGCTGCAAAAAATCCTCAAGTCAAGAACAGTTATCAATCGATCTGAAATCACGACTTAACTTCGATAAAAGGAGGATAGAGATAATACGTGATCCAATTTAGTATTAGTAGTACAATTTATAAACGAACTGACTAATCGGCTTATGTTAAGTGTAATACTTAAAATTCTTTTGAAAAATAATAACTATAACTATATATTTTCGCGTCCCTAACATTATTAAGACAGAAACGATACCTCATTCAAATCCGTTAAGATGTTCAGGCTTTAAAGCATTGCCATTTTTCTGGCGGTGTCGGGTAAATGATGTAAAACATCCATCACACAGACATCAGCAATATGTGTTTTGTCTTATCATAACAGCATTTTTACAGTAACACCGAAGGATTTTTAAAGGTAGCTTGTAGCATAGCCGTGAAACTGAGCTGGCATGACTGTTCCGTTTAGTATAACGTTCTACACCAAGGCAGCTCAAGCCCAGGCCCGCTAAAATGTTTAAATGGCCCGAGCCGAGAAAAATGAATAATTCAAAGACAAATAATGACACACAAAGTCAATGGCACGGCGTCAATCTTCCGAATGGCGTCTTGTTAACAAGATCGAGTAGCCGTGTTCCATGCCAATGACTTATCAACGTGTGCTAGAAGCGATAATCTGTACTATATCTGTCTGGTGGGTTACGCCCTTCTCTTTGAACTACTGTTCTGAATTGAGAAATTCTTGCAGTATTAGTTGGTCAGTTGATCGAGGAAGGAGGACCATTACGCTACTGTGAAAAGAGTGAAGTACGCGGGGCGCTGCTAGTTTATACAATAAAAAGAGTATATCTGCGAGTGCGGCACGCGAGAGCCGGCCGCGGCCTTCGGCACGTCAGCTCAATAATTTCCACTTGTCAGCACGACCGGCGCGGACATGTGTCCGGACCCATGTACTGTATACGTGCAATTTATTCTATTTCAAATTCTATGAATATGGCACTACCTGTCCGCCCGCTTCCCACGGGTGTATAACAAGAATTTCAAAAATTAGAAGTTGTAACCACTCCCTTCCCACACAAACACATATACCCTTCTTTATTGTCATGGTAGGTTACATTGGTACATTATAAAAGAGGTCTTTTTTTGCTTATGATCATGTGAGATTTTATGGTAGATCCCACAGTTCAGGGGTAAAAAAATCAATTTTAGCTCTTAATAATGTGGCCACGCCTGCGCTATGCTGTTTGTTGACATCTGTATTTACCATAGGCTCCAATTGCTCAGTACCCTCCTGATCGTGTCAGCCCGATTCGGCGCTGAAAATGACGATGAGCTAGAACTAAGTTTAAAAAACATCAATTCAAACGTTGCCTTAGATTTCGCTCATTGCAAAAACCAAACTGACTTGCCTTGTTGCAATAAGCTAAAATTATTTTGTCAATCTGAAATTCTTCTCAAACTTTGGAAAACTTCCAACGGCAAATGAGAACGTCATGATAAAAACCTATTCACAGTTCTAGTCAAATGTCACACAAACATGTAATAATAATCGAGACAAACGACATTTTTATCTGTACGCAGTTTGTAAAACCTGTTAAAAGTAATCTTAACTGTTATCTAAATGGCTCTTCGTCCGTCTAACACAGTGGTTCTTAACCTGTGGTCCGCGAACCACTAGTGGGCCCTGGAAGCTTTTCAAATGGTCCGCGAGCCATGCCAATAAGTGACAAGAGTCAACACCACTTTACCCCAGCGCGTCAGGTCTTCATCATTATTACCTCCAGATCAATAAAGCAACTGGGTGGTCCGCGGCAAAACGAAAATTTTGCCACATGGTCCCCCAGGACTAGAAGGTTAAGAACCACTGGTCTAACGCGACTGGTCCAGTCGCTACCCTTATGTACCGCGATATAACGACCGTAGGTTATTTCATCTTGTTTATATTCGTGCCAACAAAAAGATGGCGAGAATTTCGGTATAATAGAAATAATGAATTCAGATTATTTTACTTAGATTAAGCACTGTTTATTGTCATTGGAACTTATCCAATTTTTGCTAAGATCAAACATTGTTCTTAGATTTAGTTATAGGTATACAATATAGTTTATACACTACAACTAAAACTTTAAACATCACCGTTAAAGGCACTTATAAATGTTATGTGTTCTTACATAAATAATGTATAAATATAAAATAAATAACTACATTTATTTATCTGTAGTCCTTGGACCCCTGATATGACACATTTCACACAAAGTGCACTTATAGTTAGCCAAAGAATGTCGTTTGCTGTCCACGGGCAGGCGCGTCTAAACAAATGAATTAACTCTTCGTCTTTATTAAATAGGTACTCATACGGCAACATGAGTATTTTTTAAACTAACTGGGTGGCTTTTATCTACGCAGTTGCAGCTTATAACACAATTAAATATTAGTATTTCCATTATGAGTCTGTATGTATCCGGTTTTTAGTCCCTACTAGCTGCATTTCTAAATCATTCAAAGGGATGTTAGCGTATTTTGATTAGGAAACGTATTTTGGAATATCTGTCGGAATTTTAGAATACCTAGTCTTAAGGTTGGTTGTATAAATATACTAGAGTACAGAAACTAAAAATGAGTCCTAACTAATATTAACCCCAAAGCTAGTCTCGTTACACGACACGCCTCGCCGATGATCATTGGGCTTTGTTTCCACAGCAAGTCATTCCAAAAAAAAATCCGTTTTGAAACCTAAACATTCATTAGATTATAACTGTGACCATCTGTCGGAGAGTGGTACGAACCGTCTTTCCACTCTAAACTAGTCTCATCATTGGCATTGGCATAGGTCACTCCTAAAAATATACTTTGCTGTAAGTAACCCAACAAGCGTAGGCTTGTATCTCTAACCATCTGCAGGAAAATGGGAGGCCTTCTTTTGATCCCTAACCTAGTCCTGTCACACGATTCTGTCCGATCTAAAAAACTCATCGAAATCTCCAAAAAAAAAGCACTTTTTGGGAACCAACCTAGACACGCATAGGCCGTTTTTAATGGCGCGTAATGAGCGTATTATGTAAAGGGTGATTTTCTGAGGCAGCGTCCGTGAACAAATGACTTCCACGGCCTTGGCAGTCGCTGCGGCCGGAACACGCGCGTCACCGCATTATGTGGTGACAGCCGAGGCTACAGACGATAGTGCCATGCCCAGCACGATCGGGGATGTACCTCTCGCTTACAAGATACCGGCGTAAAGTGACAGCTGTGCTGTCGCGTTTCGTGCGGTGTGTAAGCATCTAGTAGCCCATTACAGGGAGTTGAGGGCAGGCACACATCGATTCTGCTTCTGAAATATCTAAGGCCGTTGGTAAACACCTACATACCCCAATTACTGCATTACTAACTATTCTGTTGCTTTGCGTCCTGTTTGTGAGTTTCCGCTGGCCCATTAAAAGAGGTAGTGCCACACTGCATGCTTGCATGCAGTCGAATTGGGCCGGCACGACCGGGGAGGTAGCTCTCGCTTACACGAGACTGGCTTAAAGTGACAGCTGTGCTGTCGCGTTTCGTGCGGTGTGTAAGTAGCCGGTGGCCCATGGAGGTGGGAGGAGAAAGGAGGGCAGCGCATCTGTATAGCCTCTATGCGGATGTTTGTGGGCGTCGGTAGTCATGAAAATGGCTCCGGCTGCTCGTTTGCCCTCCTATATCATAAAAAAAAAAAAGGAGAATAACGCTACGCTAACTGTGACTGCAAACTAGTAATATTAGCCGTCAGTAGCCACGCACAGTTTCCGACTGCTCGTTTGGCTCACTTC
>LUGF01059694.1:115313-154749 GCA_001625245.1 Calycopis cecrops
GTTTGCCTCACTTAAAATACTACTGCACGTAATGTGTATCACTTACACTGCACACACGTGCATGCATGCCGCAGCCTCGTAACAGGCAGGGAAAGCGCAGGGCGCGCCCGCACGGACTGGATTCCTCTCAGCTTATGACGTCTCCAATTAGTTCGAACGTAAAACCAATTGGCACGCGTATTAAAGTCGCATGAAAGTTTCATCAAAATCGCTTTAGGAGCCTTAGAACATATAAAAAGTCGGCCACTTTTTAGCTGCCGCGCGTGAGCTGCTCCCCTCCGTTAGAGGTGGGGAGAGGAGGACACCCGCTGTCCTCCTGGCCAAGATAATAATAGTACTTATAACCTATTAATCGCAATAGTCCGGTTTGCCTTCTCCCAGTAGCTGGGAAAGAAGGGGGGGTCTGCCCCCCATCGACCACAAATACAGTGGCTTGAGCTAACCCCAGAGTGCTCGCCACTCATATCGATGAAGCTGCACTGGCTTTCAGCCCAAGCATAGTTCTACCTAAAAAAAAAACAATATATTATATAAAAATGTTTGTGTGTATGTCCTTTATAGAATTGTAAACTATTCGTTTGATCGTGTGATGATCTTTAGCAAGATTGTTGTGCATGAGCCCTCGAAAGTTTCTGAGTTAGGATTTTTAAATTTCAACCCCTAGCGAGATGAAGTAGGGGGTGAAGAAGTGACGCGGGTGAAGCCGCGAGGCACGGCTGTGTTTGGTATATGTGTTGTCTATGTTTATTCATAGACTGTATACTGAATAATCTCACTATTAAATATATCATAAACATTTAATCATAATAACTTAGGCATCAGCTGTCAACTCTGATCTGTCAGACTTGTCCTACTTCCACTTGGCATGTATATGTAACAGGCTAGTATAACATAAAATGTTTTTTCTATAAACCAATTATTTCCACACGTGTAAACATAGCCTATTGGTCCATTGTTCCAATTGAAGTGAATGTCAATGATTTAAGAAAAAATCCAAGGGCAGTGCGTTACTTTTAGGAACGTCTGATCTTAAGCAACGTTGTGCATGAGCCCACGAAAGTTTGTGAGTTGAGTCAGAATGTTTAAAATTTCAACCCCTGATAGACTGCAATTATATAATAGCCAGCTATCAACGCACAGCCCAAACCACTGGACGGATCGGGCTGAAATTTAAAATGCAGGTAGAGGATATGACGTAGGCGTCCGCTAAGAAAGGATTTTTAGAAATTCAATCTCCAAGGGGGTGAAATAGGGTGTTGAAATTTGTATGGATTTCTTAGAAACTAAACGCGGGTGAAGCCGCGGGGCACAGCTAGTTAATTATGTGACACAAGTGAAACCGCGGGGCGCGGCTAGTTCATATGAATCTACGTAAATTGCTTAAGCGCTGGCACTTACGCTGGTATTTTAAAATAGGCGCGATCACTATAATCGGCGCTGGTGTCGGTTTACAAAACTGGATCCCGGCGCGGCCCGGAGACCTCCACACGAGACCGCAGGCCTCACGCATTCGTCGCTCCTTTTTTACTTTTACGGGGTAAATGCCTACCTCTTACTTATTTTACTTACTTTTATTCAAAAAAAATTGTAAGAAGTAGGGCATTCATTGGGCCGTCACGACCGGGGAGGTACCTCTCGCTTACACAGCTGTGCTGTCACATTTCGTGTGGTGTGTATGTAGCTGGTGGCCCATGAAGGAAGGAGGGCAAGGCATCTGTCCTCACAAGCATGTCTCACAGACTATACGTATTCGATTATTTGACAATAATATTGAAATGCGAAATTGCGAATTTTTGAATGCGTTTATTATGCATGTACAACATTTATGATTATTGTTATTCTGTCATGAAAAACGGCAGAATGAAATTTGACTCCGGTACAGACATAAATTTAAAAAAATATGCTAAAAAAATTATTGTTCCATTGCGAATTATTTTATTTGGGTAAAACAATGTGCACAGGCAATGTTATTTTTATATTTCTAGTATCGGCCTGTTTTAAGTTTTAGTCGCTTTAGCGAAAATGTGTTGCGTATTTAAAAAAAAAAGAACAGTTTAAACGTTATATGCAGTTCTCTTTCAAAATTCTTTATTCAAACCGCTAAATTGTATTCAATAACTGTAATACAGGATTGTATAAGGCATTTTGAGTGGAAAGTTAGGTCTGGTCCAAATAAACGTGTTCGTTATGTAACGGTACGTTTCCAATACTTATGTAAATAATAAGGGCGGTGTAAGTGCAGTTCCGGGTAAAAGTGGATTTTTTATTGCATCATGTCTGATGGTATGTGAGCACGGCGCAAGGACATTTATTTTCTCAGACGTATATACTATACATAATATAGAATTAATAATATATATATTATAATAAAGATATTATCTTTAAGGTTACTGCAACAACGAAAGTAGCAGGTGCATGGACCACTTAACTTATACCAGGTTTAAAAAAACCTGGTATAAGTTTGACAATCTTATATATTAATAGCGGAAGCCGATTTTTGTCCTGGACTTTTTGGCCGAACCACACAACGTAAAATTATGGTTAAGGTGTCAAATTAAAGGTCTCGGCGTGATTGTGTTCTTAATTGCAAAATAGAAATAAAGTATGTACAATTTTAAATATTTGTTTTTATCATTGACAATTTTTGACAATTGACAATGACATATGACAATTTTTTTTTATTAAATGGTATTGTAATGACATATGACAACTGTAAATATTTTTTTTTTTTTAATTTTAGTCCAGTGGAAAGTAGTTTAGTAATGATCTAAGGTAGCAGCCCATCAGCTGATTTGCGAAATAAAACTGACGTTTTATTTTTTCAGGTCATATTCAGTAATATTTTAATAATTTATATTCAACAACTTATAATTATAATTAAATATAATTTTATGGTCGAATTTCGACCACTGGGCGGCCACTAGTATTATATATTCTACACACACAGCAGGTACTTACCAGTTTTGTTAAATATTAACGAAAAAAAAAACAATTTGAGTTTCATCTACATACCTAATTATATCTCAATTAAACACTCAATAAAAGCTCACAAAAAGCTCCTAATTTAAATTATTGAATATCAAAATTATTAAGGTAAGATGTAGTCATCGTGCTGTTAAACTCAACATTTTCGTGGATAGTCTAAAAATCACAAACTTTAGCCTCATTCAAACTGGATGCGGTGCATAGGTGACTTTATAATTTCGTTTTAATTATTAATGTTGGTGGTACGATAAACGTTTATTATGTTACTAAAGATAAATTATGTGCATCTAACTGTTTTCAATATTTATTTCACGTCTTTTCTAAATCGTCCTCGTTTTAAATATTGAATAAAATTTAAAGTATATTATATGTTTAACCTTAATAAACAAAAATGTATATAAATTATTTTGATTATGAGTCAAAAGCGTTTTTTGATAATAAAATTTTAATATTTAATTTGAATCTATTAATCTACGTATAACTGTAGATTTTTTGCCAATAACATTCCTCTCTAGACGTTTCATTTTGGTAAAAGAACAAAAGAAAATATAAAATTATCTAAACAATTGCTATTTATTTCTATACATTAGTTGTTTATTATCATTTTTATCTAGTTTCTTAGGTATAAAGAATCTTGATAAATAATAATTGTCTTTTGCTTTCGTATATGTACGCAAATGGTATTTATTTTAATTATAGACATTATTTTAAAGAAAGTTATTAATTATTAAAAAAGAAATATTATTATTAGCCAGAGATTATCTTCAGAATATGAATCCTTTTTTTGCAGGCATTAAATCATGAGACTTGCCAGTGACTTACTCACATATGCTGGCAAACCTTGCATACTTATCTTATAATGTAAGCTTTCATGATTCTCATAAGTTAATTAATTTTATTTTATTTTACTTATCGTTGTTATTTGATGTATTTTAATTACTTATAACTAAAAAAGTAAGTAAGTTTACCTCATGTTATTATATCTGGAAAAGTATTGATACTCACTTTATCATCACTTTATCATATTATATGTACATTATAATATACAATTTAAATACATATAGTTATAAATATTATAATATCACGCGGCACGCAAGTGGTAAAGATCATCTTCATAAAGTTATAGATCGTGACGCTGCGAAGGTTATTTTAATATATAATGGACACGAAGTTTATCCGAGTTATATACTAATTAGCAAGTTCTACGTAGCAGTGAATATTAGCGATTCACACTCAGGATGCTAACACGTCAATGATGATTTGCGGCTATAATAAGATTGAGAATAAAACTGATAAGTTCAGAAAAGTCGTCTTGAGAGACTATTCGATCACCAGTAAACGTGGAAATAAAAAAAAACAGATTAAGAATCGACAAATTGGCCTATATATTCACATACAGTTTGAGTAGCGAAACTGCATTCAATATATCAATTCGGGAATCTAAAGGGGGTAAATATATACAAAACTATGGACATATATTTGGATATTTCGTTGCATAGACAACGTTGGTTCAACTGCATGTGCTCGACCTATAATATCATCTACTACACAAGATCATAATCTGCCATTATCTGGTTACTGGTGAACTTAAGCTTATTTCAAGAATACCGAAGGTAGCCGAACCCCATGGCGTGTACCTGATGAGCCACCTTCGGTTTCTTCATCTCATACAATGAAAATATAAAATAAACAAAATTACGTGTAATAACTAGTGCCAGATATATTACAGCCGGTTGATCTGATATTACCGGATATCTATATAATTGCCGTTAATAATTATTACGTAAAGCTAATAAAGTAGTAAGTCTAAACGAATTCTCCGGATGTTGAAGTTCAAGATCGTCACACGTAAGCGAACTGACCATACCAATACTAAATCGTTCGAAAATATAGGACTTAGCGGAAACGAACTAAAAATATCTATACAAATTCGTTCGACAATGTAGGACTTAGCTTAAACGAACAAACCATATCTATACATAGCGTACGAAAAGATAGGACTTAGCGTAAACGAACTACCCATATCTATACCAAAGCGTTCGAAAGTTTAGGACTTAGCATAAACGAACTAACCATATCTATAAATCGTTCGAAAATATAGAACTTAGCGTAAACTAATCGACCATCACTGCCAACCCAATTAGACGCGATCTAAGGTCAATCACATTTTATGTAACATTCTTAATTATACGATTTGGGTTGGTCTGATGTCCGTGAAAGTAGTCTTGCCGTATTCAGCCCGGCGACTTTCCGATCAGCCGCCGATGTTTCAATGACATCTGGTGGATTTTGCAATAACGACATCTTTGCACGTTGTATATGGCGGGACTAGTTTTTTGTCGATCAATATCGACGGTGTTTAGAGTGCACATAATCATCGTCTCTAAAACTCCTTCAAGAATCTTAACTAGATTACTAATCAATTAATTGATTAGTTACTTCCTTTAAGATATATCTAAAGGAGTTTTTTTCTGTTTTCCTAATTACAGGCTGAATTCCTGAAGTACCAAAGACAACCTTCAACCTTTTTGACAAATATCGTCTAAAATGGCCTTATTAGCAATAAGTCATTTTACTTTAATAGATTTTTTAGTAGATTTTTAATTATGAAACACAAACGTAGTCAAGGTAAGAAACTAAGATAATAATAAGTACCTATATTCCTAACAGAAGTCTGCTTTTTATTGAACAACAAATTGTAATTTAACTCCTAGGTGCATCTTGTGACTTTATTTATAGATAAAATTAGAAACTATAAAATAATTTAATAAAACTTAATGATCCAATACAAAAACAAATATTTATAATTAAAAAATTGTGAAATTGTCCCCAAATGCGTATCTTAAGGTTAAAATACTTTAAAATAATCATTTGAAATAACAACGGAATATTTAGATCAAAATAGTTTTTTCATACAATTTCAGTCTGAAAATTACAATAATTAAAACCCTGTTATACTTAGTTTTCTCACGGATCCAATTAAGTGAATTAAAACTTGATTTAACTGTAAGGTTTTTTTTGTTCTAGACCGTCGAATCTACAAAACAATTGGCATACTTCTTGACAAACCTGATTTTTTTTATTAATATACTAAGTTCTCAAAACAAAATGTATTTGTTTACATGTTTGAGCAATGTTATTTCTAACCTTATTTTATATCATACTAGCTGCGCCTTTCGATCTCGTGGCAAATAGAAAATCATACCATAGCATCCGATAGGAACATTTTTTCGGGATAAAAACTATCCTGTGTTTATACAAGTTACCCTCTGTGTGTGCAAAATTTCATGAAAATCGGTTGAGAAGTTTTTGCATTAAGTAGTAACAAACAAACAACCAAACATACAAACTTTCGCATTTGTAATATTAGTAGGAAGTTGGATTAATATCAGTTATCATAAACCTAGATTAATTTATATAAAACCTTAGCTATTCCAAGTTTAGAAGAAGATTAATTACGATATGATATGACGTGGCTTAAATTAGCTGATCTACATTAACACACACATACATACGTATTTGTAATATACGTTCAAAAATAAATCATATAGGTACATCTGCATCAGTGATATGTAGAATATTGTTACATAATTAATCATTAGTGTCAAGATGGAACTATATCTATCTAATACCTACTAAGTGATATCTAATGTATCTTTAATTAAAGCTAGGTAATCAACGAACGCCGGTCTTTTTTGCATCTACATAAGTTAGAACTGATTTCGTTCATTATTCCGAAATGTCACGGCAAAACCCCTAATCCAAGGCTGTTGGATCCTCTTCGGTTGCGCAAGGCTGTTGTAAAGCTCGGAGCGTGTTTGATTCTTTAGCGTTTCACTATGAAACTAACGTCAGATGCAAACAAGTGTTCGCGGTGAAATCGCAAACATCTATAGGTCGTGCAGCTCGTGATCCCCTCTGATGTCGACATTGCCATCATGTAATACACGTCAATTACTTAGGCACTCTACAGATATTGAGCAAAGCAAACATTTAAACTATTACCGACATCTTCGTTTATCTAAACAAAATTGCTGTGTTACTATGAGAATTTTAAATTTAGAATTGTCAGTGGTCTATAGAATTTTTTTTTATAACGGCCAGCTAATAATCAACTGCATTCAATATTTTCAAACTTTATTGGCATTATCATTAGCAATGTTTTATTCAGAAATTCAATATAGAATATAACTTTTTAATATTAGAAACTGTTATTTTCTTTCTTGTTTTTAACAGCGGCTATCGCGCGTCCATTTTTTCCACGAACCGGCTGTTACTTGCCTACAAATGTAATTACTCTAAGCCCACAGCTGCCGGCCTTCTGCCACGTTTATCTGTAAAGGATACATTTGTTTTTCTCTTTTACTTATTTATCACCAGTGACATTTACTGAATACGTAAGCCTTCTGCACTGAGATAAAATAAACTATTTTATAAGATTGCGTGGCATTCTAACTTGTTAAAATAAGTTAAAAATTTTGCGTTGAGATTAAAATGAAATTATAAAGTTTGCATTATATAATCTATTTATCCATCAAACCCGTATTCGGTAGCACACACATTACCCTGTTGTCTATAGTCTATTGTACTCACAAACAATCGTAACAGACTTATAACGGGTTTGGAAGGCTCCTAATAAAGTCCCGGATAGCCTATTAGGAACTTAAGTGGCTAACAATCCACTACTACAGTCTCACACCTTTTTATTAAAAGTAATCGATATGAAGTTTTCATATGATAGTTAAAGAGTTAGGTACCAACTAATACTACTTAACCCTTTTATTGTTACCTCTAAAATGGCCCAAAGACTAATTGTGATAATGACATTATTAATGCTAGATCTAATGTTATAAACAGGTAAACTAACTAACATTGTTGTTGTCGAAAATACAGATCCGTTCATAAAAATACTTTTACCTCTACTAACTACTAACTAAAAATACTTTTAATACTAAAAGAAAGACGCTACGCTGTCTACTACGCTGTCCAGGAGTAACATAGGCTTTATTTCATTGCTAGCTAAGACCTGCATGTCCCAAGCAGCGCCGGATGCAAGGGGAGGCTTAGGGGGGCTGCAGTCCCGAGCCCACAAGGGCAATAAGATCATTTTTGTACCCCTAAAAGGACCCCTTCTCAACTCCAAGACCTCCAAGCCCGGGGCCCCGCCAGAGATTAATCCGACGTTGGTCCCAAGGGTACCATTTTAGTAACTCTCGACAAAATGGCCCCGGCTAGTACTGCACAAGTAGGTTGGCTGTCGTTTTTTCACTGCGTGTATTGAAAGTGAAGCTCTCGTACGCCGGCACATGTTAATTAGAAACGAGAGTGAAACACGAGCTGTGAACTTTTACCGAGCTCCACACACGAGCTCCACACGTGGTGGAGATGGTGCGGGGACTGAGGTATAACTGTAGTATAAGTATACCTACTCTATGTACTTTTTATTAGAAAGTAAAAAGGAGCTATAGATGCTATTTGCTTTGCATCTGCGTGTCCCTTCTTTATTCCTTAAGTCATATGGGCCATCGGAAACTCACAAACCGAACAAAATACGACACCATAGCTGTCGTTATATATGTGATGATGGGAATTGTGCATGTACATTTTCACTCTTGGTGGCCAAATTCAGTTGCAATGTAGCATGGCATTGTGACGTCTAACATACACTACGTCTGCAAACGAAAGTGAACAAACAGACAAACAAGTCAAGAAGTCACGTAGTCGTATATTTTCTTGATTACATTCTTGAAACGACGCTTTTTACGCAACTCGCATCATTTTTTTTATTAAATTATTTTTGAATATTGTGTAGAAAAATGTCAAAGATAATGAATTTTTCGATGTTTATCTAAGCAATTACACACATAATTATTAATTAATGGATCCTAATTGAGTTTTAATTTACCTAGCAATTACATCTTATTTAACCTTTCGAAATAATATTCTAAGAAAAATAAGAAAAATTTAATATTCATACCAAGGTTTTAGCTGTGTCTTCTAGTGACGTCTAAATTCTCTTGAATGTAATAAAAAAAAGTGTTTAAAAGTTGCTTGAGATTTTTGCATAAATAGAAAATTATCATGATAAATCTACATTTAATTTTAATAACTTTGTGACAGATTGTCCATATTTTACGGGTGTATCACGTTATAATATTTATTAAAGGTACTTGCGAAAACAATATACCTACCTTTGTTCGACGTTTCGGCCGGGTTACACTAGCTGTGGTCACGTGTCGACTCAGTGTAATTGGGATGTTGTTGTACAAGTAGATTAAAAAAATAAACGAATTTTACCTAAACTTAGGTAAGTGTACAGCTTCTGCTTATCTAATTAATGTACGAAACAAAAGTACAAAATTATTATAAATCTATTTGTACAAAACATCTAGGTTTGTGTTCAACACATTATTATATAAAAGAAATAAGAAATCTGAAAATAATTGACCTCATATTCTCTTTATGTAATCAAAAACCAAGTGACATGCTTGCACACAATTGTCAAACACAAATAATGTGACGGTCCGACAACTCTTCAGCCCCCAACATCTGTCTATAGAAAACTTTACTTATGCAATTTTTTTATAATATAAGGACGCCCATAGATATCATCATATACACAGCACACGAAACGCGACAGCACAGCTGTCACTTTACGCCGGTGTCGTGTAAGCGAGAGGTGCCTCCGACCCAATTCTATTAGGTACATGCATGAATGCAGCGTTACACTACCTCTTACTAGAATTTCCATTTTAGCTCCATGTAGCCTTTCGTCATAAATAATAAATAAATTAATTAATAAATCTTTATTTCTTTACTAAAATACATGTTTTGTAAACTGTGACCTGAACCCCTTTTTAAGCATATTTGATGCTTGTATTAGGGGGTTCAGCTCTTCCATAGCAAATGTTACAATTCAAGCTTTTAAGTCATCATCCTTAATATTACTAAATGATGATGATGAAAGGCTAGATATAGACATCATCGTCATTAACAGCCCTTGCCAGCTCACGGCTGGACGTAGATTATTCCAATGACCGCTAAGACGGCGGATCACTCAGAAGACAGTCATATAACCGAGCCAAAACATGGCTACTTAATTTCGGACCACCCCGCAGCTGTGCTGTAGCTAAATGGTACCTCTCTCCTCTCCTAGCGTGCTATTCTTATGGTATAGGGAGGAAAACGAGCAGTCGGAGCTATTTTCATGACTACTGACGCCCAGAGACATCCGCATAGAGGCTATACAGATGCGCTGCCCTCCTTTCTCCTCCCACCTCCAAGCACCTCTCTGTCTTTAGTTGGTCATTACTTTAGTCATGTGGACTTTCCTAGACAGATAATAAATCATTAGGTACACAACAATTTCAACAACATTACTTAAGGTAATGGATGAATTAATCGGTTTCGTAAATTTGCAAATGTAATTAGTTTAAGTAATCCAGTTGCTTTTAATTCAATTCTTCGGTTGATCAATGAGTTTTGTCGAACAAATCGTTTGCAATTTGCATCCGTAAAAAGAACACAAGGCACGTACTTACGTACCGTGTTTCGTTAGATGTATGAAACTGTATAAATAGATTCATCATCATTATCAACAGCAGGTGGAAGACAGCCACTGCTGCACATATGACTTATGGCCTCCCCGAGAGTACTAAATATGGATTACGTGTATTAAACTGTAAATGAGAATTGATATATTGTGTCACTATATCTACCTAGTTTTTACGTTGCAGTTATTTTTTAAGTTATAATGTTTCTTTAAATACTGTTGATTTTTTAAAACATGTTATATGTTTATAGACAATATCAGTTTAATCACATTCGCCTTTTTCTAAATCCTTACAAAATTTTTACACGATGCAAATTAAATGTTTCATTAAATTCATTTTTTTTGTGTCTTGCGAACAACATACAGAAGCTAGATTTTATCGGTAACATATCATATAGGGTTATTTGAAACATGTAGATGAATAGACCGACGACCAGGCTGGCGCAGTGGTACAGAGCTCGGATAACTAGAGCATGTTGCGCCAGGGGTCGCGGGTTCGAATCCCGCCTAGGTCATGGATGTTTATCTATGTATTATATGTATTTCTATAATAAAAATCTTAAATATATAAAATTTCCTAAATTTATAAAACATATTAAATGTATTCCGTTGTCTAGTATCCGTAACACAAGTCCTTACGGCACTTAGTACAGGGCTAGGCTAACGTGGTGTGTAAAGTCCACAGATATTTATTATTATTTATTTATAGCATCTTCAACATCGATATTAATTGTTCTACGACTTTATCTCATAGCTTAGAACTAGCTGGTGTTTTACAAATAATTACCTAATACTCCTGTATAATGCGTAGATCAATGAGTTCCAACGTTAGATTTTATAAAAAATCGATAGGTATAATTGCCTTGTATGTTAACTGGTATTTATAATGATATATAATCGGAACTGACATAGTCTCGGCTAATCACTTGAAATTGCCTAAGGAAGGCCACCAGTTTTTACTTCAATTCCGATCATTAATTTTCTAATAAGAACCCCGTCGGGAGCATCCTTTTGTTGTTAATATGCGGAAGTTGGGGCGTATCCGTGATAATTGATAACTTAGTATTTACCGATTTGAAATTTATGGATGTTTATTTAGTGATGTGCTTGACGTACTGAGTTCGATTTTTATTATTTTTATATTCAACTAGCTGTGCCCCGCGGATTCACCCGCGTTACATACATATACTTCACCCGTTGTCCTATTACCCGTTTCTCCATGGAAATGAAACATTTTCTCACGGTGGTAAAATAATTTTTCAGGTCAGTTCAGTTGTATCGGAGCTTATTCAATATTTGTTTTTTTCGGAGCTTTCTTCCTTTCTTTCTTTACATATCACCATACCTGTAAATCGTTTTAAATGATTTTTCTACAGTTGTAACCATGATATTAGTCAGGAAATAATATGGAAAATAAATTTTATAGACCCATGTTAATAGTGTCGTTAATAAGGTGAGAGTCAGTCAGAGACACTTTTTGGTCGGAATGGGGGCTAGAAAGAGAAACTACTCGAATAGCAGCAGAATATTCTTTACCTGAATGAATAAAAAATATGAAGTTATAAAAAAATTATAAAATTTCATAAATTTTCATGAAAGAAATCTATGAAATTTTATGAAATACCGTAGACAAGCCAACAAGTCTATTATCAGTTTTGAACAAAACAAAACATTTTATCAATAACGCCGCGCTGTACACCGTTACCCAATAGCAGTCGCGAAAACTTTCAAACCAACCAGCCACGGCAATTTCAACCCTATGTGTTTGATTTAACGTGATTTATTAAATAGCAGAGTTTATTACGTAGTCTAGATTACTCAGATTGCTTAAAATTAAATTGCATAAAAGCATATTAAATAGTGAATTGTTGCCAAAATCAATTGTTGGTTGGTGCCTAGGTTATGCTAACAACACAATAGTGTGTTTAATAATTGTTTCCCTATTATGTTTTTAATTGTTAATCTAGGAAATGGTTAGACTTAAAGTTACGATTGGAACACGTAAACTTGCAACTATTCTTTTTTTGGAATAATTTATGTTATTCCTTATTGTAATTGCCATCCGTTCGTTCAGTACATTTTGATTCTGCGTGGAAGAGTAACAAACATATATACAAACCTTCACATAATATTAGGATGCAGTATGGAGTGCCACGCAGCATAGCAGCAGGAATGGGCTGGCCTCACCGCCGTACCTCTCCCTCACACGAACTCTGACGGAGTCGAGTTTCGTAAAGCTTGTGAGTTCCAGGTGGTCTATTGGAGGGACGGAGGATACAGGGCAACACATCTGCGTAACATGTGGATGTTTATGGGCTTCAGAAACTATCAAACACCATAAAAAAATACCTAAGATCCAAAATAAATTGCAGAAATCCCACAAATAGTTACGATGATTCGATTTTGCCAAAATATATCAACATGTCTAAACACGTAAAAACCATATCTACGCTTAAAAAGCTGTATTGATGGTATTAAATTGAGTGCGTAGGATGGCAGGCGGATATCTTTTTATCTATCGATGTGTTAGAGTTTAATGTTCTTAGAGCGGCCAAATTTAAAATGATTCAGCAGCAGTATGTAGGAAATACCGCTGCTTATTCATTCGACATTTCCTTGTTCGTACTGCTTTGTACTTACTTGTGCTGCTTTTGAAAGGCAATATATTGTAGCCTTCTAATTAAATATTGTACGCGTGAGCCAGCGCCGATGACAAGGCCATATATTGAGAATATAATTGTCACCATACCTGCTGGTTATATCTCGTAGTGACGCATGGAACCGTCTTTGATTAACTATTGGAATTTATAATCCTACTAGCTGCACCTTGCTACGCCAGCAGCAGCTACATAACTATGAAATTCATTGTAATGACAGTAGCATCATCTGTCGAAAATTGATCTTAACAACTCAGAAACATTCGTGGAATTGGACAACGACTTTGCTAAAAATCATCACATGATTGAAATGTATAATTTATCCAAGAAAGTTTCATTTTTCTTGATGATATTATGAAAGACAATGGCGTTAAAAGTTGATAGAATCGGTTACAGCCTATAAGTCTGTGGACAAATAATGAGTATAATGTGCGAAGTGTTCGAGTTACCTACACTGCTATTGTAGATGGGGCGATCTCTTTCCCGACTCGAGCGATGTTGTGCATACTACAAGTACGCTAGTACGATCCTGTATCTCCGCTACAGTGGAAGTGATACCATAGTGGATTGGTGGTGGTGACTACCCAGTGAGAGCCATTTTATGTGCACTATAAGTCCCACAGTCCTGGCCTTCCCCTAGTCCATCAGTATACGTAAATTCATTTCCCCGATTAAAGTAGGTATCCTACTGTGCACTAATCACATCAAGTCAGCAAGAGATATATTTGTGCCGTTATCGAGTACTTCACGAAAGCTTCCTGAATCATAACCGGTCACTGACCCCTGGTCTCCTCTTACAATGGTGATCCCCAATAGAAAGTAGCCGCCATTGTTTTACGATTTCAATTTACAAGATTATACGACGCATTCTAAACCTATATAAATAAAATTATACCCTCCGCCGCCACAGCACGCTGAAGATGCTAGACAGTTTTATTTTATCAGTTAGTACTTGCTTCTTACTTCTTATCAACACTTAGGGCTTAAAATACTTTAATTATAATTAATCGATTTGAATTATAAGAATACTTCTGGTATTTGTTGAGTTAGCCCATATTTCTGTCTTTTTTGTGTTCTGGCTCTGTGGATTCTCTATTACTTTGAAATGATATTTAAGAATTGCACATTGTTACTTAATGATCAATTGTCGAGAAATTCAATATTCTTTATCCTTGAAATTCATGATCTTTGCTTCAGCTTGTTTTATACCAATCCTAAACCAGTAGGTGCATCAAATGTAAATCGTAATCGTAAAATCAAATGTAAATGAAGTAGGAAAATTCTATCAAAGTCAATCCAAGGATTCTCTAATCTGCAACCTTGAAATACGTGCTAAATCATATAATAACTTATTTACCATTATAAAGTACAAATTTCTTTGCAGCATAGAAAATATCTGGTGAAGATACTATACCCGTATTGAGCACGATTATTGCATAATCATGTCCTAATGCTATGTCGCGTCAACGGTGTACGCAATTATCACCCAGATAGAAAGTTGCGAAAGAAGAATCATTTAAAAAAACTGTGAAATGTGAATGAAGTTTTTACATGCATGCAGCGTGACTACCTCTTACAGTTGGTAGAGAAGTAGCAATAGATATACGTAGGTATAAGTACTACTTGTTCTTCCCGGTCATCAAAACCTAGACAAAGTTTTACACATAAATGTAAAAGAAATAGTTATAAATAATGTATGTAATATTATAAGGTTCACGGGGCCTCACTATTTTCATTATTCCAAGTAATCAAGTCGGTACTCGATGGTCCACGCACTGGTTTTTGTATTTAAAAACAAGATGTCCCCCTACTGCTTCATATACCTTCAAATCATTGTCAATTACCTTATACAAATCACCGCTAAATTGAATATACCTAGTTACCACGATAAAAACAAAGTGGTTGGAAAAAATTACAAATTGCTAAATTCAACATCGGATAACCAGAAAATTGGTACTAACATGGCGCCCATTCGAATATTTGGTCAAGGCCGAAGCGTCAATTAAGAGCAATTACAGCAAAACTAACAGTCAGTAGCTTTCGAAAGTAAATAACAGGTATAGATTTTTGTACGAAGGTTCTCCACACTACCTGATTCAAAAAAATGTACAATCCTTTGTTCTTATTTATTTCCTTCTTCTTTTGTGGATTTTTTATCTCTGATACACTAAGGTCTATAAGGCGCCCACTAATGCTGGCTGTTTACGGAAAGCATCAATTATATTTTTTTATAAGATCCTTTCCGGACGCACATACTATTCGCCTAATGAGTGTAATCGGCAGAGTATATAAGGTTTTATTAGTTAACAAGCGTTTTACGGCTTAGTGCGTAATGTTGTAATGGCCTATTTGACAACCGGTACTCGTAATCTTATGTCATTTTATAGTTAACAGCTTCATCAATTTTAAAAATTATGATACATCATATTCTGCGTTTTTTCAACAAGACATGTAATTTTGAAGATTTAAGAAGAAGAGAGGAGAGGAGAGAAAAAATAACAATAAAAAATAAGTTCATTTGTGGTGAACACACCGAAACCAACGAGAAGATGAATGAGATGAAGCTATTTCTTGGCTCGTGTCGGCCTACTTCGGCTGCAGAAGTTGCCCATGCTTATACAAGAGCATCTTGTATGTTAGAATCAATATCCCACATGTTGATTAAGAAACTGTTAATAATCACTGTAACACGTGGTTGTCAAGTCGCACCGCACACGTTGCATGTCATTTTGAACGAAAGCAGAGCTGTCACAACTTTCCTTTCGTAATCAATCAATTTCAGATAACTTTAGAGAGAGTCTCTAGAGGCTTTCGATAATACAAGAAAATTTACTCAGTGTCTCTTAACGACAGGTTCTGGACCCTTAAAATCGAAAAATCTATGATAATACAATAAAGCTTAATGTTTGAGGTTTGGCGAGGCTGTCGTGAAAAGCCCCACAAAAAGGCCTTAGGTTATCTGATATCTTGTTAACAAATTAAGAAACACAGTTCAACAAAAAGGTCAATATTTCTAAAAAAGGATTAGGAGTTAGTTAGTGCATAGTACCTACTCTGATTTATATTATATATAGGTACAGGTGTACAATAAATGCACCTGTTTAAATATACTTGAGCATAAAAGGGATACAGGAATTTAAGCCGTTCTTCTGACAGATATTTCACGAAATATCTTTACAGAAATATTGCTTATATACGATCGAAACAAAATCTTACTTATACATATAACTTACAGTTACAACATTTATACAACTGACTGATCTTTGTTCTTACTGATGTCCCAGGTAATGGTAAGACAGATATTTAGAGAAAATTGTTTATATCTTTTTTCGTAAGATTCAATGCTTAAGATAAATGTAGATACATATTCAAAGTAAAAATAATATGGGTTAAATAAAATACATGCCACTTAATAAAATTAAAAAACTAACACAAATATTTAATTAATTAATGTACGCATAAAATAATCTTCATTATTCGTTTTCAATGACACCATTTGAATTTCATTAATATTCACGTGCTACAAAAAACTTGCTTTAGTAAAAAATGGCGGAAAGTTTTTAACAAAACCGTAACGGTCACTTCAGGCGCAAAAAGCTATTCATCAAAGCCTTGGTATAATGGAAATCACTTCAAGTCACTTCATCTCTTTGTCGTTTGCAGTTTTGCAAAAAATACCAGATATTATCACGGATATTTGATACTTAACTAATATGCTATGATCCAAAGCTCAACAAAAAAAAAAACAAAATTTGGCGCCAACCGTTAATATTTGGTAACGTGATACAAGATGACCTTGAGCCATTGTATCTCGTGTATCGTTATTCGGGACCGGTTAACTTTTTATCGGCCAAAATGTAAAACTTGCAGACTAGGTATTACATTAAGAAATATACATTTTTTATGTATATATTCATTATTAATTAGCATTCGATGTTAAACTAGTAACTTATTATGGACTGTTAAGTCTTGGACATATTTATGTTGTAGTGAGTGTAGAGATATCCATTTTAACGAGAAGTAGAGCCACACTGCATGCCCGCACGCAGCCGCATTGGACCGGCACGACCGGGGAGGTACCTCGTAAAGAGACCGGCGTAAAGTGACTGCTGTGCTGTCGCGTTTCGTGAGGGGAGGGTGAAGCCGGCGGCCCATGGAGGTGGGAGGAGAAAGGGGGCAGCGCATCTGTGTAGCCTCAATGCGGATGTCTATGGGCGTCGGTAGTCATGAAAATGTTTCAGACTGCTCGTTTGCCCCCCGATACCATAAAAAAAACATCTTTCATCTTAGTATTCAGGCTAACTACGATTTCAACGGTAGAGAACTGAACATCAATATTAATGTACAAATTATAGATCAATTACTTTCTAATATTCTGCTTAATCCTTAGAACCCCAAAACATATTTAATAATAATTTAATAAAACTGGTGATTAAATACAAAACGATCATGATGATCATCATCATCATCATCAGCAGCAGCAGCAGCAGCAGCAGCAGCAGTAGCCGGAGGACTACATTCTGCGCATATGCGGTAGCAACAAACGATACTTTGGACTTATAACAGTTCTTTCAGCGACTTATTGGTGAGGTAATAAAAAACAAACATTGTCTATGAACGATATCCGCGCACGTGTAGCCGGTCCAATTGTCGATGACCGGCACGCGTCACACCGTTACTTCCGGGGCCGGATGTGGACGAAATGTGAGCCGACACGACACAGACCGTTGCCCCATACAGCCTTGGTACGGTCGATCTAGTGATATCTTTGGATCTCTCGCTAGTTTGACCTGACAATGAATTCAATACAGTGAACTGCTTACTGAGTAGAATAATGTGATATTACTAGTGGTAGAGGAAAAGCCTATATCTAGGTCTGGGAATACCTACTGTGGTATAAATTAAATTTGTAGTAAGTAATGTAAAAGGATAACTAAGCATTTTTGAAAATTCGCCCTCAAAGAGATCAAATTAAAATAACATTCAATGTAACACATACAAATATCCGGTGGCCCATGGAGGAGGGAAGAGGAAGGAATGACTCCGAATTCTCGTTTAATAGGAAAAAATCCTATTAAGGGAATAAAAGATTTGTAAAATCAGTTTCGTAAGGGGAAAAAATAAGTTCAAAATAAGTTTAAAACATGGTTCTGTATTTTAAGGCTAGTAGGATATAAAGATTAAGTAAAAGTTACTTTATGTGTCTTTGTGTCACGAGTGACTGGTCAATGACACACATGTACGTGGAATGTAAATGTAGCTGACCTTATATATAATTCCTTTATCTAATAACTATCTCTAATAAACAACTTCTTATAAAACAATTGAAGCGGTGGCATCAAATTTTATTAACATTTTTAACCTTTTTGTTGGATTATATTAATACACTAGGAATCAACTAATTATCTATTTTAGTTGCTATTTTATACTATGTACTTTGTATCTATTTTTCAAGAGTTTCATCATATGATTATGAAAAAAAAATGTAATAATGCGTTAAACAGTAATGGGACAGGTCGTATGTTTATATTTAGTGTATGTATTTTTTTTCTTTTTTGCCCACGTCATGTAGACGTTTTTTGGTTGCTGCTTTTAATGATGTTCATATTAGAATATAGATAGCATATCGTTAAATTAACAATATAATTTTGACCGGGAAACCTGTTGAAAATCGAGTGACCTTAAACAAGCTGACACCCGTGGCTCTTTGTTATATAACTCCATATAAGTAGAAAATAAACCAGTATATTAGCATTAACCACTAGGTGTTAAGTCACAGTGTGTCGTGATGCCGCGCCTAAAACTATTGACAATAATGACAATTCAAATATCGAATAAGACTATACTTTAAACAGACTAGTATAAAGCAGAGTTTGAAAGTTGTAGTCTACCGGTACAAGCAGCGCCGGATTAAGCTCTGGCGGGGCCCTTGGAGACCTTGGAGTAGAGAGAAGGCCCCCTTTATGGGCGAAATGATGATCTTAAGGCTCCCTAAGCCTTAAGGGGCATGGGACTGCAGCTTCCCTAAGCCTACATCCAGCGCTGGGTACAAGAACAACTGTCCTGATGACGAGATTTCAAACTCCTGCTTTGATATTATTATTTTGACTATAGTTACTAATATTAAATATGGAATATGGAGGTAGAGGGGAAAAGAGGGCAACGCATCTGTAGGTTATACAGATCTATGCGTTTCCCCACTTATACTTAAAAAAAAATATAAAGAGGATTTTTGTTCGTTTGCTTGTATCTAATAGGCTCCATAACTACTGATCCCATTTTGAACATTCTTTCACTAACAGAAAGCTACGATATGAGGAAGTAACGAGACTATTTTGTTACTAGTAAACTGTTTTATTTTTTAAAGTGTGTGAAAAGTGTGATCATCTAGTGGTTTATGTTTTCTTATAGTTTCTTCACACGATACAAATTGTTTAAGAAATATATCTAGGCCAGCGGTATGTTTAGGGTAAAACTTAAATGCCTTATAAAATAAACTGCATTAGTTAAATTTCGCTATCTATAAGTAAGGACATGTAATTAACTCATGCGAAACCACTTTTTGTAACCGTTATAAGTTCCAAAGGTACATTAGATATCTTTAGAGACAGTTTTATGGTTACCATTTAATATCTTCTTACATCTCTGACACATTTTAATTAAAAACGAAACGAAATACTATAAATTTATGTAAATGTATCGTAAGCTCCTTTTATACTTAGATAATAAAAACGAACTGTTTATCTTTAGACTAAATGACCATTACTGTCTTTCCTTTTAAGATATGTATAATCGATTTGGAGCGATTGTGTTGAATCGATTACTCAATCGGCCTACCGGTTGTCACAGTTGTATAAGGCAGACCGGTATTACTTAGACCGGAGCCGATCACGACGCAGGGAGATATGCGCCTAGCGGCCTTGCGTAGGAATTTCCGATCACTTGCGAGTTGCGACCCGCTTTGTTTGGTTGTTGATTACTAATAATTCTGTCATCTGGAATGTGTGTTACTACAATCATCGTGGTTACATTGTAAAAGACTATATAATACGCGTATTGCTCTCCTACCCTAAACCAATTTCGCAGCCGGGGTTCCAGGATGGGTACCTGACCCCATAAGCCTACGACGTCGTCGGGGTCGTTTTAATAGCCGGACCGACCCCCTTTCGTGATGAAGACCGGTCTTTTACCTGTGACCGGCCAGTCGCTGGAGTGCCCTGTTGCTGATAGATCCGGGGTACTCCAACATAGCGGCCTGAGGCTCTCGATGCGGTTTTTAGTCGGCCCCGTGCCGAGTCCGACACACCCTTCCGGTTGGACGGTGCCTAAAAGTATTTTCCCTGCGTCAAAAAAAAAAATAGTACGCGTGTTGCTAAGCCGTCTGTCGAAAATTTACGGTACCAACCCAGAAACCTTCGTGGGCTCATGCATAACAATTTTGCTAAAGATAATTAAATGATGATGATGATGCATAGTTTACAAATTCTATGAATCCAAAATATTCCAGATGCTTAATATTAATTAATATTTAAAACATATATCAAACTGGACATCAACAAGGTAGACACGATAAAAACATAAAAAACAAAAATAGAGAAACCTTAAGTTATTAAAACACGTCTTTTACCCACAAAACCTCATCTACCTTACATTGTAAAATAAAAAAGAATCGCGCAATTAAACGTGTGAATGAATATCACAAGACACTCGAGCCATTCACGTTCTTGTATGAGCTTGTATGAACTATTCGAGGAACTGTAATGACTATGGGAACCAGCTCTTAATGGCTAGGTCTAATTATAGCGTCTAAGTCACCACTGACTGGCCCTCCTACCTGGATAATGCCTGGACTTTATGTTATTTCTCTTGGTATACTGATTTTTGTCTGGCACGAATGTGAAGCATAGAAAAAGATAAAGAAAGAATTTCTTTCTTTTTTTTTAAAGTTAGATCTTTCTATGATTAAGAAATGAATTACTTAGTATTTTGATTACTCCAGTAATCCATATAATTAACGATCACGTTGCCTTCTTTCGACGATTGAACTGATATCACACAAAACTCGACAGAACATCGTGGTATTGTTGCGAGAGGTACTTCCCCGATCGTGCCAGCCCGATTCAGTTTCATAGCAACAATACTGAACCGTATAGCTATAAGGCTCGTTGAAATCTGATCGCAAGACTTTAAAAGATATTTCTATCCGCTGTATAAAAGATATCAACGAAACAATATTCTTTCTATTTAAGTCAGTAAGGAGTCAAACTGTAACTGTTGGCAAACCGAGTTGAGTCTATTCTTTGTTTTAAACTATTGACTCATATATTTCAGCTTTCAAAATGTGCACATGTTGGTGTATGTGTGTATTTTTGTGGTGAAATACTTATGTTGTATGTTCAAATTCAATGCCTGTTTTGTAAGTATGTAATTCATTTTAAATAGATAGAACGCCCGAAGCGGCGAGTGAATACATACACACATATAGTATAAGTTAACTCTTTCTAAACCCACCTTTAATGGATATTCACTGCTAATTTTGATAAAGGATGAGCATCGGCATTGAAGTTATATGAATCACAGGCAATCAGAGGCATGTAGGAGCCTCATTAGAATACACTACACTTGCTGGGTGGAGGCGGGTGTGAGGCAACCTCCGCCCTCGTGACACCGGCCGACCTCGGCGGGGAGTGCACAGAGGTGCTCGAATTCNTCTCCCCGCCGGGAAATTTACAAGGCCAACACCTTGTGGCTAGTACATTCATGTCGAAGGCTACTGGTTTAATAGGACATGGGCCAAATGCTTTTGGTATGATCTAATATCTTAAATTGTGTGGAATCTCGTCAATAGTTTTTTATAGATTGAGACAAACAAATAGTCGAATCACTTTATTTATTTATTACTTTGTTACAAGTGCTTGCCAACCAGAGAAATGCAAAGCTTGCTCTCCTTTACCTACTACCATAGCTCCATCCATAATGCTAGAGCATAACAAGCTGGTTGTAAGAAAAAAAATGTTTTGCACATCCCTAGAATATAGGGTTGTCACTATTCAAAACTATTATTACAAATAACACAACAAAGATTTTTTAAGCTACTTTTATTTTATTTTTAAACTTTTTGTACTACCTCATCCGGAAATCATCCCGCCCGTTGGAGTCTATGGTGTTTACTCATAAGCGTTATACTTATATACTCTAAATAAATATGTCATTAAAAATAAAGAGCCATTGCGTCTTTTTAGGGTTTGCGTCTGTTTAGGGTTAAACCTTTCTATGTACATAAAAGATGTACTGGGTCTATTTGGCAGTTTGTTCTCAGGTCAATTATAGGGTTAAAACTGTGGTATATTTATATGTAGGTACTTAAAATAGAGCCACGTTGGGTGTGTATATTTCGCGCTTCTCCTCAGACTAACCCGGAATTAATTACGGACGTTCAAAGAGTGATTAGTATTTGACGTGCAAATGTCGGCCAGTGTTCCTGAGGCTGCAGTTCGGGTGTAACTGTACCGTGGTCAGTGACCGGGGCGGGGTAAGTGAACTAAGACGCGTGGGAGTTTCGCACTTCGATTCCAGCTAATTGTACTTACCTCGCCAAATTTTGTAATTATGACCATTTTGATTACTTTGTGTACGTTTGTGAAGGCTCTATGTGGCAGTTGAACTGCTGTTGCGGTCGGAATAAGTCTCTTACGTAATCCGAGAGAGAATCCGTCTAGTTCTGGATGAGGGTTGGAAACGTATATATCATATGCATAATTATGCTTTGGTTACGGCAACGTGCCTGCAGAGCCTCTAGTTTTGCAGATGTCTATGGGCGGCGGTAGTCATGAAAGTGACTCCGACTGCTCGTTTACCCCATTATACTATAAAAAAATCCTAATATAAAACGGAATATAACTTTATTATATATAATAAATAAAATTATTTTTATTCCAAAATATGAAATTAATAAATTATAGAAATTGGGTAACTTCTCGCAAATGTTTTATCGTCAGTTTTTCAAAATATAAATTAAATTAGTTAAAAGTAACTGTTTTCTATATCTGAGCCAAATTTCATTCAAATTCGTTTAATAGGTTTTGCGTGAAAGAACAACAAATATACATATATTCTTTCGCATTATAATTTATAGGTTATTAGTAGTATAATTTCTAGGTTAGTAGGTTTATCGATTATTCAAAATCCTACTTATCTAGACATAGTCAAGTCGTGTAGACAGTAACCTACAAGTTAAGATCTTCATGACTAATACAAAGAGATTTCATAACTCAAAAATGCTCAAGGCCCCGTTGTAAGGGCGTAGACGCATACCTCGTGAGTCAGCCATCTCCTGTCTCTGAATACATTACAGCCTCACGCCATTATCATAATTCAGATGATGCGTGAACGAGGGACGAGGAAAAGGTTGACGCCCACAGAAAATAGCTTTTAGTTACCGCGAGTTATTCACATAGGTCATTAGGTAAGCTTGCAGCGAAATTTGTCTGGGAACTGGAGCTAATCTGGCGCAGTGGTAACAGCGGAGTGTGTTGCGCCAGGGGTCGCGGGTTCGAATCCCTATTTGATCATGCATGTTTATCTATGTATTGTATGTATTTTTATAATAAAAATCGTAAATATATAGTATACTAGCTGCGCCCCGCGGTTTTATCCGCGTAAATGTCGTTCCCGTGGAAAATAGAGTAGGAACATTTTTAGGGATAAAAACTATGTGTTAATCCATGTTACCCTCTATGTGTGTGCCAAATTTCATGAAAATCGGTTCAGCAGTTTTTGGGTGAAGGAGTAACAAACAAACAAACATAAACTTTCGCATTTATAATAATAGGAAATTATTTGTCTAAAACCCGAAACACAAGTTCGTGTAGTAAATACGTAGCACAGGGCTAGGTTAATATAGCGTGTAAAGGCCACAGATATAATAATATTGTTACTGTTACATAGGGTCTTTAGAGGGTGGCAATTTTCGAACGTTTTGAAACGAAATAAAAATTTTGAACTCTTCTAGAGTAGCTACCATCATTGGCCGCCTTGGATGGTGCCACAGAACAATCAGCCATAACGTTCTCATAAGTGACTTCTCCACATTATGTTTATTTTTGGCTATGCTGCAAAACGCTAATAAAATGTAACTGGTACAACAATGTTGTTTAGTGGTATTTATGATCCTGTGCTCAAACCTGTTTCATATTAAAAACATCGTGTATCAGAATTCTATCTTTATCTAAATATGGTCACACCACATTTATCTTCTAACATTTAAAAAATCTAGCACACGTGTAAGATATGAGAAATGCCCGCGGTTCTACTTGCGACCAATGGTTTAATTTCACTATCAAGAAAAAAGTATTTTATTCTTAATCTGTTTTTACTAGATTTTAATCAATCAATAATCAGTATTTTTCGCTTGAAGTCGTAAGAACAAACATACGTACATTTGCATTATTTTATAATGTTATTTTTGTGCCAAGGCCATGTTACTTGAATAGGTTAGTACTTAGTTATAGTACAGTCAATCTGTAATAAAAATAAATGAAATGGGGAACAAATTACACGAGCAAATTTGACTTGATATATGGTTAGAGGGCATGTAAATAGCAGAATGGGAGATTGGCGAAGTCTCATCTGTTGCTGAATTTGAGAAAATCCAAAAAAAAATTTTGAATTGCGTTTTTCTTCGAATCTATGAGTTTTAGGGAAAGTTTATTTGAAAAAAAATGTAGAGGACATTGTGAACTACATTTTATGTGATTGAAGTGACTTTGTAAGACTTGAAATACAAAAAGTACGTGGCGCTGATGCGTCTGTAATTGTAACTGTGAAATTTGTTCTTGATTTAATTACAGATTGACTGTACTATTACTACTGTTACTTAGGCTGGTTTTAGTGTCACGCGGACCGTCCGCACGGATCGCTCCGCGCATGCCGAACTGTATTACAGCTAGGGAGTGTTTTAAAGTATGTAATGCAGACGGGTCCGTACGGACGACCGCTCCGCGCGGACAGCTCCGTGGCACGGACGCGCCATGCGGACGGCTGCGGAGCTGTCCGCGCGGACGCGTCCATACGGATGGTCCGCGTGACACTAAAACCAGCCTTAAAGTATGTAATGCAGACGGGTCCTTACGGACGCGCCATGCCGACGGCTGCGGAGCTGTCCGCGCGGACGGTCCGCGTGACACTAAAACCAGCCTTATTCGTGGCACATCGGCGCGCGTCGCCGTCGTTAATATTACCCTATTTTGAAGCAGCTACCTATTGTTATTGTACACCAGCATTATCATCTGTAGAGAATACAGTGCAACCTGCCTAATGGCTGTGTCGCCAAGTTTGATGATTACATGACGTCTGACGTGAAAACATCAACAACAAGTCTACGTCGATGCACGCAAAAACTTCTCGTTTCCAAATTTATGACGTATACAACAACCACCTCCATAGAAACAAGCTACTTACGCAGGGCAAACTATAGTGCAGCTATTCCCTTTACAAACCCTATTCCAATGCGTCGGCAGTAGGTTCGAGAGAGAAATCAATCTCAAGAACGGTGGTTTTACTAGCTCCTCGAGATAAGGAGGATTTTTCTACTTCTTCCTTCCCATAAGGCCAGATCTGGCCTCTGGACGTCGATTCCCGTAAGGCCACATCTGGCCTCACTCTTCAATCGACGTTAATATTATAAATACGAAAGTGAAAAATGTTTGTTTGTTTGTTTGTTTCTCCTTCCCGCAAAACTGCTCAACCGATTTTCATGACATTCAGCACACACATAGAGGGTAACTTGGATTAACGCAGGATAGTATGTTCCTGTGGAATGTCATAGGTTAAAATACCAATAACACTTTGGTCCGAGACCACTAGACCACAAGGTTCTGCTACATCCAGAACCGCCTCTATCTCTCCTGCCACATTATTTCATCTTATTGCATCGCTGTTACACACTTACAACAGCAGCTTTAACATTCCACGTAGACTCAGGCAACAAGTCTCGTCATGCAACTGCGTGTGGTAAGCAGGCATGATCGGAATTACCTAATATTGAGCTCGGACCGCGCCGCCGCGCCGCTCTGAATTCCTGATTTAAGGCTTATTTCATGCAAATGTGGACCTTACGACCTTGGCTGTACGGACGTTGAATAGCAAACAGTTTGGACTCACAGCCGTTATATTCAAACTCAGCAAACAACTATTGAGAGGCGAGGAATAAGTATCTGGGGCATCTTGACGTTAGTTGAAAGATGAGTTTGTTTCGCCGGTTCTTCTTAGGGCAGGGCTAGGGTTGAACCGGTGGTAGTTGTAATTTTTTGACGTTCAAAAATAAATAAAAACATATTGATTTTGGTCCTATCCAGGAGTGGGTGAGTTAGTAAGGGTTGATTGATTATCATGAAGAAAAGATGACGGTTAGCTTCAAGTTGTATCGTTGATTGTTGTATCTGTTCACTAGGAATTTGTTTAGATAAAAACTGGACGGCGTTCTCAAATTTTAGCTATCTGTGAGTTTCCCCTGGAGAGCAGGGAGCGGGACCGAGTCCCCTCGGCCATGATAACAATAGCTTAAACTAGCTATTATTAAACCACTTTAGGAATGCATGTTTTTCATCTGCGGGAAAAAGAGGAGTCAGCCCCCCTAACGACCCTAAAACAATCTTACCACGTCGCCCTACAAATTCTGAAGTTGTATTGTGTAACACTACAGTGCACTCCCAACAATCCATATTTTCGGAGTCGGCGCAGCTGTGGTCTGTGCCGCGCAAAGGTAACAACCTAACAAAGAGAATTCCATTCACCTTTATAATATTTCTAAGGCATGAGGCACAATTTTAGAATGTTAGAATATGCTCGTATTTCCTGTTGTATACCTATGTACTGTCCTGTTATGTACCTATAATATATAACTCAACTTACCTTTAAGGTAGATGATAATTATAGATATGTAGTAGGTATCTATAGGTAATTCCTGTGTCCCTACAACCAAAAAATTGAATTAAATTGCAGTATCAAAAAACAACTGTCAATTTTAATTTAAAAAAAATACTTTACAGTGGACTGCAATAGGCTGGTGATGATGACTTTAAATAGGTTTAATTGGTTTCGAAAATAAACGCAAAAGTTTTGCTGGTGACCCGCTAATCTGATAAATTATGAAAATCCAATCGGATTTTAACCCACCACGATGATTTCAGTTGAAATACATTAAAATATTTACTATAATTATTGTGTATTAAATTATTTTTGACTGCACATATTCTGAGATTTATTTGACTCACCCTGGGGGGGTAAACCTGATCACTAAATACGTGACAGTGTTATACATATTTAACTTAATTTTCCTGTTTTTTGTTAAACCAAATAATCGTTTGACGTCTTCGTTTAATCATCAAATACAAACACGCTGAAGTAAATGGGTGTATCGTTGACAATCAGCATATTTGTAATGCATATATCACCCTCCTTCCCAAGCCCCACTACAATGGGTAAATAACTTACAGACCGCACGAAACGCGACAGCAAACAAGAAATACGACCCAATAGTAACCGTCGCTATCTCCAACCAACCTTATTGATAAGAAAGATCGTGAAGGACCAAGAATGGGGGAAGTATGAAAAAAAACTAAAAATCGATCATTTCTAGGAATTTATTTATATTCTGTGTAGATTTTGAGTGCCAAAGTCTGCGGTTGCGGCGAAACAGCGTTTGCATTTTATTCTAGAGACAATGATGTCATCTTTATATTGCTTATTAGAGACCGGATCAACCCGACCGGTACGAGTCGCGCGTACTAAAAGCTTTTAGACCGTTGTAAAATATCCATAGCCAATAACAACAATAAAAAACTCGCGTAGATTGTCTATGGAACTCGATTTACTGATATGAAAGGCGAAATCGATTGAAATGGGATTAGATATACATTTGATAGTAAACTCTTAAAGAGACAGTAATCGTAGACGCGTCTCTTAGTATCGAAGACGCTGCACTGGGCTTCGTGTAGCATAGTTTTTATATCAAAAAAAAAAAAAAACATTAGATAATAAGAGACGGTGCCGGTAAAATGCAACATGCATTTTACCCAAGTTAGCAAGCCTTGGCCGACTTTACAGTGAAGTAACAGCTATCCGTTTTGTGCTATATATTAACTTCTGGTAGCACACGAGAGGGCAGAACGAAAAGCAACATATCTGCATAACAATTATCCGGATGTCTACAGATTATATACTCCGATGGCGATCTGACATCTGGCGAGACGATAGGATCAATGAGCTGAAGACAATCGGAATCTTGTTTTACTTGGCCCACACTTCACTTTCACAAGGCGCCGATTGGCGGAGTGTAAGACATGAGCTGCAAGCGTGTGACATTTGACATACGTCATATCACATATGTGACAAGTGACAATTGACGTGTCATAAGAAATAGCATATTTGATTACAGATATGTGGAATATGGTCTAATGTCAAGTTTACATGTGTCACTAGAAGTATGCTATAGAAGTGTGATATAAAAGAATTCAACACATTTTCACATCATCTAGTCATCATTGCGTGACACACGTGAAGAACCCAAGTTCTAAGAAATTCATATTCAGAGTTTTTAATTGCTTTTTAAACGTTTTCGTTGTCCATATAAGTGTTTAGGTGTTATGAAAGCGGCTCCGACTGCTCATTTTCCTCCCTAACCACAATAAATAGTATTTAGACAAAAATAAAATAAAAATTCTCTGAGCTGAAGACAATAACTATACAAATATAGATAATCTCATTATATTATAAGATAAGTCAGTAATACAATTAACAGTTTACATAAACTTAAGATGCCTTGAGTAATCTTTTAACAAACGCTGATGTAGCTTGATAAATAACTTAATAAACCGCGATAAAATATAATTAGTTTTATTGTAATCATTCTCGTAAACTTAAGACACCATTGATGACAAAAATCGCTATTGTCTTATGACTTATGACATACAAGACGCGTCGCGTCACAGCAACTGACTTAACTATCCGTTAGCACTAGCGACGGCCTTCAGATTACGGCACAGGTGAAAACATCGCTTTTAATTAGTCTGTGGAATAACTGGAGTGAAAAATTGACGTAACCGACGCACAAGATGCAATTTAATTGTTTATTTTTATTGCTTTATCACATAAAATGCGCGATTTTTTTATCGCAATCTGCGAGAAGGATTTAATCAAAATGATTAAAATTTTCATTCTAACGACATAGTTTAAGGTTAAGCTTCATTATTTTAATAGTGTAGCGTTTTGATGACTACGAGTTTGTCAGTGTGATGTCCTACGGCAGGACATTTTAAATTGTGAGGTTACATATAAAAAAAAATTAAACAAATGATGAGAAAAAAATTATGAAGATGTGTTGTCACAATTAAATATGTTTCTACGGTTAACCGAGACAAATGCATAGAAAAACGCTAGAGACCTAGAATGAAATGCTGTTAGACTGGAATTCGTGAAACCTTTCACAACTTAGACTTTCGAGCAGCGCCATCTGTGAGCCGCGTTGCGAAACTTTATGCTAATCGCTAATTAATATCTCTTTCAATGGCTTGCTAAACTGCTAAATTTTGAGCAAGATATTGCTGAGGTGTTGCGTTATTAGCCGAAGGCTGTGATGCTTAAGATAGGAAAAGATATGATCGAATAATAACCTTCATACATTACGAAAATATAAAATGTGGCCAGGTGTATATCGCCTGTGGCGATTATTATCGGCCTGTGCTACAGTAGTAAGAGATACTGCCATGCAGCATTGTAGCCGATTTAGGCCACCGAGACAGAAGAGGTACGACTCACACGAAAATTTTACAATCATGTTTTCGCGTTTTGTGAGTTTCCGATGGCCCGTGGAGGAATAAGGAAGGACAAAGGCTACGCTTCTGCAGATGCTTGGGCGTTGGTAGTCATCAAATACGGCTGCTCACTCCTATACCATGAATAAAACTTCGGTAACTAAAAGTGTGTGTTCGAAAGCGCAATTGCAGTTTCCTTTTAGTCGTCTTCTTATTCCAATGGGACGGCAGTCGGCAATCTGAGACGAGCAAAGAGAGATCAGACGCTGGACGTGATTACTTGCTCAGTGAGGCAGGACGAGGCGATCCCATGAAAGTTAACACATACAAGTCCAATTCTAACTTCGAAGTATAGGTATGTAATATGTTTGCTCCTAAGAATCGAACCCAGGACCTAGGTAGATATATCTATGGTACCTAGGTAGATATACTATATCTATATTAAGCAACGGCTTAGGTAGCGCTGGGACATCTGGTGTTAGAGTCGAGAAACAATAAAGGTACCTACAGCAGAAAAAATGACGTGAAAAATCTATTGAAAAATACGTCTATGCACATTTTGAATTAAGGAACCAAGTTCGTTCAAATGGACTCCAAAGGCATGTCTGCACGCATTTTTCCATAACCCTTTTCAGGCCTTTCACAAATCCTCCCCTGAGGAAATAATAATGCCCTTTGCTATTGACGGTATATTAAAATCAAGGTACTATTGATGTTGTTATATACTTTATGTAGAACAAGACGCTACGCTGATGAACTCGCATGCCCTTGGGGATCCAAATGGCACGAACCCATTGCCACCATTACAAAAAGAGCAAACATTTTACAAAGATATGTTCTCAATGTTTATCTCATTAATTTAGGACCAACCCAAACGTTGTTTCTAAATTTAAATTGCCTTGTTAAAAAATATTTGGACTTTAAAAAAAAAGGCGACTACAATAATTTAGGTAAATTGTATTGTATGTATGTGTGTGTAATGTAATGTGTATCATTATAGTCACTATTTACAGAGCAACTACGAGTTATTGTAAGAGTTAGAGTATGAATGAATGTCTTACATCAGTCTTTCCCAGAGTGGGCGATAACGCCCCCTTGTGGGCACTAGATGCTCAGAGGGGGGCGGTAAGGGGCCAGAAACGACATAATTGTCTTTGAATGTCAAGGTATAATAACTAATAAGGGGGCGATACGAAGTAACTGATTTTCACAGTGGGGGTTAGACGAAAAAGTTTTGGAACCTGTGTCTTACATTGACGCCTATGTCACATGAGTAAGTATTACTCTATGCCTATGTTAATCATTTAAATAAAAAGGTTGCGAAGCACTTAAAACGTCGGGCTTGTAAAACAACTAAATAAACCGCGATAAAAAAAAAGTTTTATTGTAAAAAAAACTAGGGTACGTGTAATTGTGAATTGAAATACATATTTGCTCAAAAATTCGCAATTTGATGCTGTAAGTGGTCATTTTTGGACGGATTGCTAACCATAGAAGCTCTTAAAGATAAAATTTACAAATACACAAAAGCCTACGAAACATACATAAACAAGTGATATATAAAATGCAATTAATGTCAATATTAATGGCAACAAGAAGAATTATTTATAACAGTTACTTTGCATAACGTCGTTAAGTTGGCAAACAATATCTCAATCCTGCCATCTGGCCATGTAACAGAAACCTAAGAAAGTAAAATGACAAATATAACGTGATACAAACGGTTAAAACTTTGTGTAACAAATTACCACACTATTGTCTGAAACGGCATTGCATCTTTATATAACATTATTTGAGAATATATTATTATATGTATTTACGACATTTTCAACTGGACATACAACGGGTTAATTAATTACTTTTGCGCGTAAGTTGACCAGAGTCTTAACTGTTAGAGAGACGTTACTCAACCCGTGATGAAAAATAATACTCATGTATGTCATTATTTTAGTAATTTCAAACTTATTTATCCCTTTTTTTAAATAAATAGTATTAACAAGTTTATTGGATGGCGAGTTTACTCACAGAATGTGTGAGCTTAAAAATATAATCCCATCGAGTGGTGAATCAAAATGTGAATGAAGAAAGATGAGGCGCACGACCGGATAACTGATGGTTAATCACCACAGTAGTACGGATGATGACTACGTTCTCGCGTTTCTTGCGACTTGTGAGCGAGTGGTGATGAGGAGGTGCATAACCGGTGGCCCTTCCAGTCTCCGGTGGTTCGTCTGCCGAGTGTTTTTTAACGTTTGTAAATATAAATATATTTATAATTTAGTCAACAACAGCGGTGTTTTAAATAAATTGATTGTATTCACCGATGTTTACGGTCTGTATACCTTTTGTATGAATCCATAACTATACAGCATGCTCTATTACTGCATAAGAATTTAGACGCCAATAGAATAAAATGCTAATTTATTTATTAAATGATACATATACGACAAAATACATGTCAATGATAAAAAATAGATTAAAAAATATATATTTTTATAAATACAAGTAAATTTTGCATAGAAATAATATTCAAAAATCTGTTTTATTTAATTCTGTTATTATTTAGCAAACAGACCGACCGAGTCCTACCTTCCTGGATAATAACTCAGCCAAAATCAAGGAGCATTACGATACCTTCAGTGTTGATAAAAATATATATTGTAATATTTTATCACCTTAAGAAAGAATCTTGTGTTAAGTGAATAGTTTATTTTATACACTCAATTATTATCTTATTTTTTTATATTTCTCTGTTCATCTAAATATACATTTACGAGTAATTTTAAAACTCGTTCCGCTGAAACAACCTTGAAAGATGTATAATATGCTAATTAAACCCATATCTTTCTTCTTATAATAAAGTAATAGAATATGTTTACTACGTCAGAATTACCATACGTGTAAATTTATCTGTGTTTTTTATATATTGATAATGTTGTGATCATCGAAAGGACAAATTTAAATATTTTTTTAGTATCGTGCAAATTTTGAATATTTCAAATATTAAATTTTTGTATGATACTAAGTAAATGTAGATACTCATTATCACAGTTGGTTAAACGCCTATAAAAGATCTTCTTATTGTCATCCAGTCTTATCATATATAATACACGATTAGCTGTAGGTACCCGACAGTTTCACTCGCGTAAAATCTAGGTACATTTTACCAATTTTTTTCGGCACTCAAAAAAATTTTTCGTTATTTCAAAATTTTATTCTAAATCTGTGCCAAAATGTACTCGCGTAAAATAATAAAGAAATATACATAGAAGAAACCTTCTCATTTATTTGGTGGAACAGCAAGCTGTTAGTTTATTTAGCGACGAATGGCCGCTTCAATTCAGCCGCATCAAAACAACACGCTGTAGACCCAAAACAATAACAGTTTACATATCTGACTTCTTTGTCACCACTGCGTCGGTGTCGGCACTCACACGTCAGTCGTGTGGCAGGGGGCTGCAGACGTGGTGAAATGTGACAGACATTCAGGTGACCATCACCAATAATACGGCACCCCCAAGTGCATGGCCCCATTCGTGAAACCAGGGGTTCTTCGATACGGGGCTCAGGATAGGTACTGACAATGCCCAGTGGAGGGAACATGGTGCCATACGTGAAGTACAGGAAGAGGACTGCCAGCTCCAGGTCTTCGCACGCCCAGTACTATTACTACACGCACTCGCTGGTGCTGGAGCCGAACTCGATGGGAAAATCTAAGGAAGATCCAACAGTGAGAAGGTAATGTCGCTTCCTTATGGCAGGTAGTAGCCACCGTTTCTGGAAGTGTAGTGAAGCCGGACTGGACACGACCGGGGAGATACGGCTTTAAGTGATGGCTATGCTCGTGCGTTTATTGTGTTTTGTGAGTATCTGCACACATTAGGGAGATTCGATGATGGAGGGCCACGCAACTTCACACGTAGATAGCAATGCCGTCTTTATTGAAAAGGGCACAACTAACATTAGCAATTATTGAGAAAAAGGCCTTTTAATATTTGTTTGTTTTTATTGAAAAAAACACATCTAAACTATGTTTTAAAACTTTTAAAATTTACGTACCGGGAGTACGTAAATTTTAAAAGTTAAGCCTTTTTAAAAATAATATATTAAAAATGAGGTGAACTAAAAGTTATATGACAATGTACCTTTTCCTTGTATGCTGATTTAAAAAGTGCTCCAGCTGGCGGTTACGCCCTTTATGAATATGTTAGCTCTGTTTATTTCATTGCATATGTATAGAAATGATCGTGTAAAATGTTAGTTGTGCCCTTCTTTATTAAAACGGCAGATATGGGCGTCTGTACTCTGTACTGATCCAATGGTTCCGATTTCTCGTATGTACCCGCAATAGAAAACATTGCCGCTACAATACTATACGAACCATAGACCAAGGGATTCTCAATTGAAACTTATGGTCTCTCCATCACCCAAAGCCAGTCCGTGCCACCTGCCACGCCGAAAAATGACGGCATAGCGCTACTGCACCTACGCGTATGTCGGAGAAAGATTACCCCGATCCTGTTGTCCACATTGGGAAATTGATAATCAAAACTGGATGTAGAGATTAAATATAATAACGGCGACTCGGTCCAAGTGCCTTAATTTTTTTTATAATTAATTTGCAAATTTCTATTATTACTTACCTAATTTTATGAAAACTAAAAATCTCGAGCAGTATCCGCGATTACTCACCGTCAATAGACTATGGCACTATCAAAATATGTACGAAATATATACGAAATATTCTTCATAGTAAATAAGGTTATAATAAACCGTATACATATTTATTTTATATATTTTTTTTTAATTTTGCGAAATAAAGAAGCATTTATTTGTGTATACTTTACGTCAAAAACGTTCTGTGATAGGTTTAAACTCAGCTGACGTCAATGGCAAGTAAATTCTAACGGAACTGCCTATTGCTTACACGTATTGTCACTTGCGTGTGACGTCAGCCTAATCATACGGCGCCGCCATAACATTTTACACTGTTTTAGGTGCGAGTGTAATAATTCAAACTTAACATTATTATTGTTAATATTGCTTATTTTCCGGAAATATTCCTGTAACGTGTTTCCACCATGATAAACGTCATTATGTAGAGTTTTTTATAGTATAGAATATAGATAAGGAGCAATCGGAGCCACCTTCATGAATACCGACGCTCATAGAGCTTATGAGTTGTCCTCTTCCTTCTCCTCCATCCATGGGCCATGGATGTTCTCACTAATTGTCATTTAGTGTGTCATATTGATGAGATGCAGGACAACTGCGAAATTATATGACAATGAATGTATTTCAAATATTTTGAAGTTTTAAATAAAAACATAATCCATATCTATTAACCTTAGTCATATATTATATTTTCGTATTTTTTATTTATATTATAGAATCTATAATAATCTATCCACATATAGATCATACTATGTTTTTTATTTATGTTATAGAATTTATAGTCTGCTAATATAGATCATAGTAAGTTGACTTGTCTACAGGGAGGCTTGTGGTATATGTGTTATAGAAAAAAATAATTTTGAACAGTGTTCCAAAAATCGAAATCAAATTCGAATTCTGTTTTAATATTTTGTTTTCTAAAATATGTAAGTATTTTTTTTTAGACATATTGCTGTGTTTTCATAAAATATAGTATTTCATTACTTTCACGCGTTTTACAGAATAGGGTCATGATACACGTACAAACGACGGACAACAAAGTGATCCCTTTTCCCTCTGTGAGATACGTAACCCTAGTAAAATAAAAATGAAATGACGATATTAAATTAAATGACGAAATTAAATTAAATGAATAAAATAATATGTCCTAAGTTTACACGATGTTGCATTACAGTAAAACTACTTCGACGGATTTTTTTTTTTTTTCATTTACTAGCAGAATCTCGCGATTTCACCTTCGTTCGTCCGTCCGTCCGTTCTGGTCCCAGCGGTGGTATGAAGAGGGCCTACCGCGATAAATATAGCACTGAAAGAATTTATTAGCGCGTCCAAACAAACAAACAAACTGTCTCGTCACAAATATTTACAAATATTGGGGCACTTTTAATAACTTGTGACATCAGAACATCCGTCACCTCCGTCCAGCCGTGGTCGTGGTGTGGAGCTGGGATTGTCAACCATACTTTATAATAACGTATCTTACTTTATTTTTGGTAATTATACTTTATACTTTTGGATACAAATAAAGTATGTGAAAATATTTTATTTTCAATAGACAGATTAAATATTAAAATATACGATTTATATTCTGAGACAATAACACTTAAGAAATTCAAAGAAAATTTACTAATAATGATAAAGAATTTCCAGAGAAAAGTACAGTTGACTAATGGCAATATATACTTAAAAATGCATCTGATAGCTTACCAAATATAAAAAAAAAATATTTCTTATCTCTCCGTTCCCGCCACTTCAGCTTTCACTGAGAGTGTTTTTTCAGTAATGTATCTGAAGTGGCGAGAAGAGAGAAATAGAACGTCAATAAAATTAATTAAAAACGAATATTTTATTTATTTAAATTTTAATTACGATTGTCAAACGAGCTTTGAAACATTTAAAAATAGCAAAAGATTGTTTGCAAATGCTAAAAGCACACAAAAATACATTTTTAAGGAAAATGAAAAAATAAAATTGAAAAATACTTTTTTTTCTTCCAAATACTTTATTTTTTCCTCTTCAAATGATTGTATACGTTTCTTTTTGTCAAAAAAGTTTTCAACCCTATGTGGAGCCGAAACGTGGGCTTGTTAAATACATGTAGTAGGTAGTGCCACGCTGCATGCATGTATGTAGCTGAATTGGGCCGGCACGACCGGGGAGGTACCTCTCGCACACACGAGGCAGGCGTAATGACAGGCGCGCTGTCGCGTTTCGTGCGGTGTGTAAGTAGCCGGTGGCCCATGTAGGATGGACGACGGAGGGCGACGCATCTGTATGACTTCTGTGCCTATGGGTGTTGGTAGGTATGAATATGGCTCCCCCTGCTCCTTTGCCCTCCTATACTATAAAAAAATAACACGCCAAACCGGAATAAAATGAGTAGTAGTTTTATTGATATTATATGAGGAAGTCGGCTATCGTTGTCTTTTCCTTTGGAGTCTTGCATCAGCTGCCACAGCCTCCGCCAAGGTCAGGAGAGCAGGCAATACATTACCTGTCCTTTATATCGCATTACATATAGACAGATACATATATTATAATTATTAAAACCCTACGTTAGGCTTCATGTTCTGATGCTATGCAAAAAGTTTGAAGACAACTATTTTTCAAATTCGGAACTTTTGAATAAAGCAGATAGAATCTAATAATATGTTTGAAATATTTTTAAATTTAGAACTTGTTATGTAATCTAATGTAATATTTTTTTTAATTATAGAATAAATTTATATTTCAAGCCAATATAACACAAAACAGCTGTGTTCGGTCATATGTATAAGCTCGTTTTGAAATATTGAATTTAACAATAAGTATATTTTTTAAGTTGACTCAAAAGGCAATCACATACCACACGACGTATAAGTATATTGACATTCCTCCAGCCATATAGAGGCAAATGTTATTATCTTCATTATTTAGCGCAGTTAATATTATATTACGTGGTCAACAAACACTAAAGCCTCACAGAACCTTGACACTAAACAAGTGCTTGTGACTTTAGTAAGCGCCACACGTAGACTTCTTATTGAATAACAATACACTTAGAATAGTCAAGTCTGTACATAAAATAAAACTGTAGAAGACATCATCTTTACATATAATAAAATTGTAGAAGACGTCATCTTTACATATAATAAAACTGTAGAAGACGTCATCTTTACATATAATAAAACTGTAGAAGACGTCATCTTTACATATAATAAAACTGTAGAAGACGTCATTCTGTCTGTGTTGTACGGCTTTCACGCAAAAACTACTGGACGGATTTTAATTTTTTTTTTTTTTGATAAATGAGTATCAGTCGGTATCTCGACTTGAAATACACTACTATAGTTACATATAGTGTTAAAATATGTTAGATTAAGATTATTTGGTATACTTTAAGTGTTATCAAATTGTTTTAATTTTTTGTTCTTTGATTGTGCTGTTTGTAATTCCAATTTCCAAATAAAGTTTTTATCTATCTATCTATCTATCTATTGTAGGGCTAACTAACAGTTTGACAATTCGGTCACATAACATTACACGTTACCATGACAACATAAACTTGCCGTAAACTTTTTTTAATAGTTTCAGATTAACTTTAGGCACTTATACTATAATGTGGTTTAATTTAATGCCTCTCGATTTTATCAACCTTCTATATTTTGTTTGATCATGATATGAACTTACCAAGGGACACTTATAATAAAAGATACCTATAGCAAGTTTCATAAAATTCGGAAAGTTATAAATTATACTTTGATTTCTTAAACAACCTATATCTTTATCGAAATAATAAATACTCTCTTTTTAGTTACTGATTCGCAAAATAATAATTGCGTTCTAACAATAAGCTTTTACTGTTTAAATAAATTTCTATAAATTATAAATTTATAATACAATAACTCTGATTTAGATGATATGTAGCCGAATTGGGGCGGCACGAATGGGGAGGTACCTCTAGCTAACACGAGACCGGCGTAAAGTGACAGCTGTGCTGTCGCGTTTCGTGCGGTGTGTAAGTAACTGGTGATATATATAATCTCTATGCGGACTATGGGCGTCTATAGTTATGGCTCCGACTGCTCGTTTGCCCCCCTATACCAAAAAAAAAAAAAATTAATCTTTTGACGGTTGAAGCATTCTTCGTGTATTACACAGTGATACATTCTCGAGAACGTACGAAGTAAGAGGCGGGCAGCCTCGCTCGGTATTGAGAGTAAGGACGGCGGCACGTGCGATGTATCCGTGCATCTCGACCACTATTATATTACAGTAATACGACTTACGCTATCCCTACTTACGCGAATCCGGAGCTACGCGGTTTTTAACATTAACTCGTCAAACGACATATTAGATTTTTTAAGTTTGCATCGTCTAAATAGCTATTATTGTCTTCTATAATCAAAGTTAACTATAAACTTTCGATCCCACTTGTATAGTTAATATTATTTTTTATCTACATTTATACCCCAACTTACACGAATTCAACTTACGCGGTTACAGCTCGGTCTCTTCTTCCGCGTAACTTACGGTATTAGGTACTGTGCTGTTAAATGTCACTCAAGAACTGCTGATTCAGCAAGAAACATGCCTCGGTGCTCTCTTGAAACGTACTAATACGAACACTTCTTAAAACTGTACTTAAATATTAAATTCTTGTGGTTTTATGTGGTGGTAAGTGAAATTTTTATATTTAGGTTAAATGCGCGTAGCACACGTGGCCCATTGAGGTGGGAGAAGAAAGGAGAGCAGCGCATCTGTATAGCCTCTATACA
>LUGF01059694.1:161250-173834 GCA_001625245.1 Calycopis cecrops
ATTACAGTTGTAGCAGCTGTCATGTTGTAGTTAGTGATGCCGCTCGATAGGCTTTCGATAGTCTTTTTTTTTTTTATGGTATAGGAGGGCAAACGAGCAGTCGGAGCCATTTTCATGACTACCGACGCCCACAAACATCCGCATAGAGGCTATACAGATGCGCTGCCCTCCTTTCTCCTCCCACCTCTATGGGCATAGTCTATCGATAGTTTTTTTTTTTTTATGGTATAGGGGGCAAAACGAGCAGTCGGAGCCACTTTCATGACTACCACAGACATCCGCATAAAAGACAGGCTCTACACAGATGCGCTGCCCTCCTTTCTCCTCCCACCTCCATGGGCCATAATGACAATATCGATAGGACTATCGATAGTATCGATAGTTTTGGACTATCGATAGGAGCGACAGTATCGATATTATCGATACTATTATAGGTCATCAATAGTATTGCCATATTTTAAGCTATCGATATCCCAACTGATTTTTGAGGTCAAATATCGATAGTGGAACTATCGACAGTTCGGCACCGCTAGTTGTAGTAAGCATTGCAAAATTCTTTATGAACGAGCAATGTTTAATAAACACGCTTCTTTTATTATCATCTACATTTCCGAACCACCACATTTGGTGTGGCTTCGGCGCCATTGCTCTCGATACGATACATCGATGATTTTGCTACTTTCTTACAGTATAAAGGGGCAAACGAGCAGTCACTGCCATTTTCATGACTACCGGTATATTTGCACAGAGATTATAAAGATGCGTAGCCCTCCATTTTCCCCCCTCCTATATGAACCACCGGCTACTTACACACCGCACGAAACGCGACAACACAGCTGTCACTTTACGCCGGTGTAGTGTAGTGAGGGTTACCTCCCCAGTGGTGCCCCGCTCCTATTCGGCTGTATGCACGCGTGCAGCGAGGCACTACCTCTTCTACCCTCGTTACGTTTGACGGCTCTCGTATGGTATCGACTTTTTTGGCTTTTTTGGTTTGAAAAATGATCCAAAAACCAGGTCAATGGCTTAGAAATCACACATCTTTAATAATTTATTTTAAAGATGATTCTTGATGATGATGATGATGATTAATAGAGAGAGATGACGACGACTTCCATTCGAATTCTAATATAAATTGATATATTAACTATATTGTCCATGGCATACGTCATCAAATAATAGGTAAAAAGGAAAATTATGATAGTAGGTACAAAATGAATGAACACGTGCCAACCGATATTCACTAAATGGGAATGCTTAATGTTCACTTGAAGAAATATAGTTATTGATGTGATTACGACTTGCGTCTTAGACTTGGCGAGAATTCTTTAGTAAATATTGTTAGCAAAATATTAAAAACTTTATCGTTTTAATACTTACTGTCATTGGCAAATACTTCAACTAACAGTGTAAATATGAAGAAAAAAAGTTTAGACGTCATCCGTCAGTTTCATCCGGTTCCATCGGGTTCCATCGATTCGATCATGGAGACGAGAGAGCAGGAGCCTCCACTCTTAAGTGAAATTATATAGGTAAGCGGATGTAATGGTAGGGCCATGCTTAATTGGTCGATAGAAAAATTTTGTACAGCGAGTGCCATATGCTTGCGCTCGTTATTGTTTTAATATCCCTCCACGCGCACACGTTACTCCCTGTCTAAATAACGCACGGTTCTTAAAAATGGAGCGCAGAATCTTCACCTCGCCACACTGTTATTTTGTGTGGTCAAGTTTGAATGTCCATCGTTGCAATGTGCAAAAGGTAAACAGTTGAGTATGTCGACAAGGGGTACCTCGTTCTTACCTCTCACACATTCACACCACACTGCAGCATTTTTAGTACACATGCATAGTTTCAGACACGCCGCCACCAAATACTGGAATGACCTACCGCCACCCATGCGCGCTCTCAAATCCATTAACAATTTTAAAATAAAATATAAGAACTAAACTCGAACAGCAAATAAATACTTAAATAAATAGCGGCAATAATAACAAATACTTATTATCTTGATACACCTAAATCTTTGCTTGAAATATAATTGTATATATATGCAAAGTTTTTTGTATGATCACCTCACATGGTACCACAAAATAACATGGTTCTCGTATTCCCAGCTGAGTACCACAACCACTGAGTGGTAACCATTTTAGGGAATAGTTACACTGTTGTGCATTCATTCTGTATTTATGTACACAATAAAGAATATTTTCTTTCTTTCTTTCTTTCTTATTTTTTTTTTTGCCTGTTTTAATATTATTGTTTTGTTTAATTTTTTATTTTTATTGTTGTCATTTTATGCATGTATTGTTTTTCTTTTTTGTTTACAGTTTTACATGTGTTAAATTATAACAACAGTACTTACTAAAAACATAAATAAACAATATTCTATTCTATTCTATTACTTTGGGTAATTCAGCATGTATTACCCAAAGTGGCGTTAGTTGAGTGGAATGAGCAAAGCAACGTTTTAAATAAATGATTATTTGGTAAATTCTCTCCTATGTACAAAGTCACTTTCACATTTCACATTTAAACAGCGTCACTAATATCGTAACCGATTTGATAACTAATTAGTTACTTAACGATGCTCAGTCGACGGCCTCGATAACGACTATCGTCAATGTTTCTATATTTTTACCCAATTCCGTCTGAAGAAGTAATGATTTTCGAACGGAGCAGCATAAAAATGTACGCTACTAACTACTATTATGCAAGCACGAACCGCTTGATAGACTTGGACGTACAAGGTGTCATCAGTGTGCTTTTGATAACACGTAGCAGTAACATTGAGTACATTATTAAATATATCATAGGCAATCGGGTTTTTCTATTTCAATTTATTGTTAGGTATTACTTTAGTGTAAACCTACATATAAAGATATAAAAAAGTAAATGTAGGTGGATGTTTTGGCTCACGGTAATTCCGATGTTGTGGGTAAACCGAATCGAAGCTTCCTCATAATCTGATCAATAGTATATAAAACAAGGAGAATACAAAAAAAACGTAAGAGTATATAAGTGCTTGCCGTTGCGAGCTCCCGCTGGCAGAAGTTTTTTTTGAAGTAAAACTTCTATACCTACGCGCGGATTCGGATTACGGAGTAAGCTGGTGGCGGGTTACAAAAAGCATACATCGGACGAGGCCAATGTAAGTTGTCGTTCAAATTCAAAATTCAAATTCGATTTGAGTGAAACTTTTATTGCATTTTATAGTAAATACTATTCTCTATATCTATTTTTTAAAAATAGATATCATATGACATGTTATGTCATTGTAACTACAACAATAATTAAGTTTTACTTCAATTATGTGATCTAAAGCACTCACGTAGATTTAATTGTTGACGTTCAAAAAGTAATTCTTGTAATTCTATTTTGAATAAAAACTTTTCTTTCTTTCTTTCTCACTTTTTTTAAAATTTTATGTCTAAATACTGAAAGACTTGGAATGGAATGTCTTCGTCCACCCCCTGTTTTGTCTATGCCCTACAATACATATGACCTTTATCTTTGTGTAAAATACGATATATTTTATGGTTACATAATTCAAATATTTTTATCTCCAACGGCTATGCATTTATGAATATATAATTTATATTATATTTTAAGAGTATACGAACAAGAGCGAATGACTCAACGGAACCTAGTTAGCTAACTGTTGCCTGAAACTGGTTTGGAGACTGACATTCGCGAGTTACACAACACATAACGCACATAGTCTATCAACATCTGGACACGTGGCCTAGATAAATAAATAGTACAAAACGAAAGAAAACAAAACTAGTCTAAGACTAAATTAGAAAAATCTATTACTCAAAAATATTTTTTATAGCCCCGTTTATACTTAAATTGAATGATTACATGCATTGTTACGATTTATATACCAATATATTATAATAGATGGCACTACACGTGGTGTCGGTAGCAGTGTGGCGATTCTCGAGCTATGTTTAAAAAATGCACAACAAGCTTGTAGAAGTTTTCACTTCAAAAGTTTAGAGTGCATACATACGTACAGTCACGAGCAATAATATGTATACACTTTAGTACCTTGTCGTAATTTATATTTTTGAAATTCCGTATTATTGCTTTGACTTGTCAAGGAAAGTTATTGTGACAGGGTTCTAAAGTGTATAAATGTAACATATTATTGCTCGTGACTGTACATAGCGAGGACATTTGTAAGAAATAATTGCGTTGTAGTGACCTGTGAAACAGTTAAATGACTTCCATATGAAACCGTCAGGTGTAGACGGCTATACTAACGCGGTTCGTGCGGATGTAAGAGTTCAAAAACTAAACAGGCGCGATTGGATAAAGGATAATTTACAATATTGTCAACCTATGTTATATTTTATATATAAAAGTGATCCGACTGTATTTTGGCTCTTATTCATAACTAGCTGGTGACTTCGACTTCGTTCGTAGCGTAATAATATAATCAAAGTGATTTGTTTGCTTGCAGTGTGCTGAAATTCCGGTTTCCCGTAGGAATGAGCGATTTTAGCGCAGTAAAAAGTGCTTTTGATTTTGACCAGGCTTAGTATAGACACCATAAAAAGTTTCATTTGAATCCGTCCAGTAATTTCGGAGATTAGTCCGGACAAACAGAGAAAAAATAAAAAAAATAATTGAAAAGTGTACTATTTTAACATCGCCCACAATTAGTTTTTCGTAAATAAATATATTCAATGTACAGACACACGGATTTTACTGTTTTATTATATGTATAGATATAATCGTGATGAAGATCAGGAATAATCATTTTATATATTTGATTTATATTGTATTTATTAAAATCAATAGGAATTATAATAATTGAATATTATTAGCTCGTGTCACTTATTCAAAACCATAAATATTTAGTTAAAAAGTCGTTAACCTTGGCCGGTGTGACCGGCACATGGTGTGTCAAGGAATTCGACAACTCAGATACGAATTTCAAATTAGCAACCGTCACATTATTTTCCAAATAGGACCCGCGATCTGAGTACAGATTAAATATGAATAATGCGATAAATATACCACTCGCGACTCGCGATCATCGAGAGTTTAACAAGTTATATGTATATTATGTGATTCTAATTACTGATTCACTCATAGTAAAAGACTGTATGAACCGTAGTAGGTAGGTAGATGTTTATATGCATTAAAAGGTAAAGAGCACCGCCTGAACCATAACCCCTATATGCTATAATAACCCCTGGGCATATGAACATAATGTGAAATTGGAACCATCCTCTACTACTTCTGGTTTCGTCTCATTAAATGCGTTGCGGGTCCCAAGACAGTATTAGCTTTTCTCTCGGGCTCCCTGCACAAAAGTAACACCGATGCCAACTAGTGATGGCCCAAGAGCAATTAAAAATAAGTAAGGACATAATATGAGCCTACGATCATACCAAAAATCCGACAAATTACAGGAATGTTCTTTGCGAAATTCTAAAAATTGTACTTCATTCAATATTAGAATCAGGCAATATTAAAAGAATTAGAAACGTTTGAAAGGAAAAAATAATAATAACTCATGGCGCCATGGCACTCTTATAGATATATTTTTTAATCTTTTCCTCTTCAGCTATAACTGCAAATTGGCATTACAATTTGTTTCTGACCTGATGCTTATTCTTAAATGTTGGATTATCTCTCTGCAAATAAAACTTCTTCGCTCGGCGTCATTTGTCATGATATAAACCAATTGTATCCCCTTTTTTTAAGTAGCAGGCCAAGGTTTTTGTTCAATAATAAACTACGTCATCTTCACATATAGATAATGTGTTCTTTTTTATTTTTCTCTCCTAATTTATTATAATTTAATCGTCATAAAAATAACCTGTTTTAACCTGTTGCTGTGGAGTATTTTTAGAAATCTTTAAGAGACAGGTAAATACTTCGAATATAACCTTTTTTATTTGCCCACAACCACTCTCCCAAGAGTGTGACGACTAAGAAGAAGATAACCTTTTTGATTTTGTTTTTATTGCATATAGATGCCATATTGATCGACCACTCAAGCTCCTGTCCGCCGCTCGTAGGTACCTCTCAAATATTGCATTCGGTTTTTCGTCTGACGTGCAAATTACTTGACTCCCTACAAATTCCTTGCAATTTAGACGAAAACAAGTAACTTTTCCTTGCCAACTCTCCCCTTTCTGTGTGGACAAAAAAGTTGTACGAGCACCTGACGATAGAGTACTGTCAGCGCTCCACGGCGAAAGCCTATGGTCGTTAATCGTGGATCAGGTCGCGAAGAACTGCCGTCCCAATGCGATAGGGGGATGAGGAAATACAGAGTGCACACTTGTACTCTATAATATGTTCTGCGTTAGTCTGTACAGTGATGGCCGCCGTATCTGCAATTCGACTAGAAAGATTTTAGAATTATTTTTAGACACGACCACAGAATGCGTACGTTGTCTTCCTTTTCCGATTCTCTCCATACAATAGAAACAGACATTTTTGTGTAAATCTGTGCCAGCACACTTATAGTTTATGAGTACTTCACTAGAGAGTATTCAATGTCATTGGGAACGTATGTTGTTGCCTCACTCATTTTGTTTCCGTTAAGTTATGAATAACTAAACTTTCTACAAAACAATTAACTTTAGACTTCTTTCTATGCGTTTACTATTCACAGAATTTTAAATAATATTCTAGTCTCTATTGTTCAGGACATAACTAAGTGTAAAAAGTTTTTAGTTAACTATTGTCTTAATTTAAAGTTGTTTTTAAATATGTATGCTTGCGATTAAGTAGCTAACTGTGCCCTTCATATTATGTTCATTTTTGGTATAAAATGTAAAATACAAAATGTAAAATTGTTACTGCCACACACATGAAAATAAAACACCTTACAATTGTGGCCACAAATACTGCAGCCGGCGGACTATGTGCTAGTGCGATTAGAAGTAGTACATTGTGTGACAACTGACAAGGGAGGAAAGTTCTATTAGTAGGCAATTTTGAAGTACTCAGTATGCCGTATTTTTCCTCCCTTTCGACACTCTCCCTCGGCGCATGTGGTGGAGAAGCGGACAGTGATGTACCTAGGTACGAGTAGTTTCCTTCAGCATTGTTCATGCTATTTTTCTCAAACCTCCGAAAGTTTTCACTTTGTCCCAATAGTTCCTTCTGCTCTACATGAAAAAAAATGTTCGACTAGAGAAAAAAAATACGTCTTTTTGTTTATAAAGACGTATTTTTTTTGTCCATATACAAGAATAGAAATGACATATTACTTAATAATTTTAATGCGAATTTTATCAAATAATTTGACAAACACATAATCCCAAACACGATCGTTTTATTTATTTACAGGATTTACTTTATTTGTAAAGCAAATTGACATGAGATACGGATTCGGTCACATCACATCGCGATTTCGTGATATTGTCAATATTTACACACACACTTGCACACAATAATAAAATACGGCTGTTAGTTCTTCCTAATGTGTGTTTATAAATAGAAATGATGCGTTTTCATAACGGATGATACATTTTATCATTTTTGATACCGCCATTTTCATAACTAACGAGACAACACAGTAGGGTTGTAAAACCTCTAAGTGCCAGGGTGCAGTGCCGTATCAACATGCCATCAAAACGCCAAAAAGTGGCGTATTGATGGAGTAGTATGATGTAAAAAATCCACAATCCCGACGCAAGAAGGCTCAGAGGACAGTGCCCGCACAAGTGGTACATAACATTCTTTCTTAAACTTATCTTGGCAACAGAGCCCCATCCGATGAATTCAGCAGATTTCAGACGTTTAGAATTTAAGTTAATTAGAATAAATGCGTGTATCGTTTTATATCCCGACGATTAATGCACAATAGATACTAATACCTATTATAACATGCATGTATGCACAAATAAATAATGACGCAATAATGCACAATAGCACAATAATATAAATCAATATATTTTGTTTCGCGAGAATATGCATTCACACAGCTATCAGTCTTGGGTGGGATCCGATGGTTGTGCGGGACTCGCGGGTGTACCCATAAAAACCCCGAGGGCGCCACACTGAGGCGCATCTGACAGCGACAGGGCACCTCGTCTAACATCAACATCTGAAATGTTAAGGTAAGACAACAGTACACCGCCGACATCGCTTGATATGTATATTGGTACAGGGTTATTTGAGGCGGAGGTATTTCCCGGTTGCGTCAGCTTCGGCTGCAATATTTAATGTGTTAAAAAAAAACCGAATTTGGAAATTCCAATATTATAAGTCGAATCCTTCCCACATGTAGGTGTCTGGTTAATCCGTTTCTTTTCGAGGCTCGAGCAGTTGCAACCTTGTAAATGCGTGTCGGAATTCGCACGGAACGGCAATGCTGTCACTTGATGCCAGCATTTGAGCGAGTTTCTCTCTTCCAAGCAAGAAAATGCCTTTTACATTCTGTACAATCGCAATATCAGCAAAGAAATTCGGGGTGCGTCGTGCTAACACACGCGTAGATACTACGAAATAGTAAATAATGTTAAATTCCATCTATATACAACCAGCCAACTACATAACAGTATGTGAGCAGACAAGTAGGTAGGTACTCTCTATACCCTATCCTCCCATTCAGGGCAGGAGCCCGACACGACCAGACAGAACGGAGATATACGGTCCGGTCAATATAGACATTTGAAATAACAAAATTTCCCGGAAAGCCAAATTTTGGTGGAGACCTATAGTTTGCCATTACAAATCAAGTTTTAAAAGTCCCCATCGATCCTATGTGTGCTTAAAAATTAATCGAGGTCAAAGGTCAAAATTTGAGGTTTTTTGGATTTTTCTTGAAAACGGTAAGTTTTATCAAAAAAAACTTTAAACCAAAGTTGTAGATCTTAAAATTATCTACAAACATGGTATCAATGATTTTTTTCCTAACAGTTACCGTTCCTGAAATATCGCGATTCTAAGAGTCATTTAATAGTCATGTTTCACATAGCGGATGTCGGTCCTTGTAACACTGCGGACAATGCGGACAATAATGCCCGATGTTTTTCAAGCCGTGCATAGAGGTAATTCAGTTAGGGACTAGCTACCTTTTGAACAAATGTTTTTAGGATAGTATAATATCTATAAAAGAGACACAAATAAGTATTTATACTTGTATTAAGTGCCTAATATGTATATACGTGGCTTATGTGCATATCATGTATAATATGACTCTTAGAATCGCGATATCTCAGGAATGATAACTGTTAGGCAAAAAATCATTGATACCATGTTTGTAGATAATTTTAAGATCTACAACTTTGGTTTAAAGTTTTTTTTGATGAAACTTACCGTTTTCAAGCAAAATCCAAAAAACCTCAAATTTTGACCTTTGACCTCGAATAACTTTTTAAGCACACATAGGATCGATGGGGACTTTTAAAACTTGATTTGTAATGGCAAACTATAGGTCTCCACCAAAATTTGGCTTTCCGGGAATTTTTGTTATTTTACCACTTTTTTATGTCTATTGACCGGACTAATAGCACCGCCAACTTCATGACTCCATAATAGAAATTAAAAAATACTAATAAAAAGTTATGGTACCCGGAACCAGCGCCGGATTAAGCTTTGGCCCCCGCCGGGGCTTGGGGACTTTGGAGTTGAAAAGCCTTTTATGGCTACAAAAATGATCTCAAGGCCCTTAAGCGTTACGGGGGCCCGGGGCAGCAGCCCCCCTAAGCCCCTACCCGGTTCCGGCGCTGCCCGGTACCTCAATCTGTGGTCGCACATATTTAATATCACTATCTAATACGTTTTTTTTATTGAATTGATAACGAGCAGCCGGAGCCATTTTCATGACTACCGACGCCCACAAACATCCGCATAGAGGCTATACAGATGCGCTGCCCTCCTTTCTCCTCCCACCTCCATGGGCCACCGGCTACATACACACCGCACGAAACGCGACAGCACAGATGTCACTTTACGCCAGTCTCGTGTAAGCGAGAGGTACCTCCCCGGTCGTGCCGGCCCAATTCGACTGCATGCAAGCATGCAGCGTGGCACTACCTCTTACGATATATGTACGTGATATTCAATCGTCAATACGTAATATTTAACAAGTGCGTTAAGAATTTATCATCTCGATTGCGATATCGTTCGAATCCGGGATGTTATCTTCAGAACGCTTGGCTCACATCAATATTTGTAATTGATTTACTCCACGCACAATACTCGTTATTCTTTTTACACAATTAAATGAACGTTACATCATTACTGGTATTATCAATCGTTATCTATATGTTAATGACTATCAAATGCGACTGATGATTCGTTAGATCATACATGGCAGGGCCCAATAAAACAAATAATACAATTACGCTGAAATATTTTAATATACGCAAAAAATATTCGACATAATGGAATCGTGTTTTCATTATTTTTCATAGCAGATTACGCGTTGGCATCTATTTTTATATACTACAGAAAAATAATTTAAGAATCTTTTAATCATATTTTGACAAGTCGAGTGAGACCAAAATCAAGTCACTCAGATCAAAATAAAACCTTACAGCTTAGATCATTTACCAAATGATCTAAACTCGTACGAATCATGTCTGCTACAGCGATTTTAGCGAGTCATAACTCATACTACAATGCGGGCAAAGCCTAGAAGCAGCAGTAGTATATAATGATAATATTTACAGACTTATCACACCACGCGCGTGCCATCTACATCATACATGGTGGGTAAAGGATTTTCCATAAACCTACCCACTATTTTCAAGCACATTTTAAGTTGTAACTGCGTTCTAGAAAACGCCATGAAATCAGACATAATGTGGTTACGAAACTCCGTGTCCTATGGATGATATACACCATCAAGAGTTGCGCAAATGAAAATGATGGTGCATGCGTTCTCATTCATGAATGTCAGACGCTTGCTCAATGAATCGATCTATTTGCGAGACAATAGCGCTTTTGACATTTTTTAGAACAGAGTAGCCAACAGGCTTCTTTGTTTAGTTTTTTTAAGCTGGCAGCTATTTCACTGCTCAATATTGTTTTTATAGAAGTTGAAGTTAACGAAACTATTAATGAGAACTTCTTTGTCCATTTTTTTAGATTCGCAGTACTTTAACTACACTATTAAAAAAGTTACCTTGATTTGGATTATTATTGTTGAGTAAAACATTGTATTTTTTATTGTTTATACCGTATATTTATATATTTTTTTAAGTTGAATATTTTTTCTATATGAAACAAAGTAATATAAAAGATATTTTCTCTACAAAGGTATGTTTATAAGTGCTAATAAAATGCATTTATATATAATTATTGCATTTAATTCTCGTAATAAATCATAATTTAAGGAAGGATATATGATTTACGTATAGAAGGGAAAATGTAATTGATGGCTGCACAGTTTTTCATGAAATCAGTTTGTTGTCGGACATGAGCAATTAGAAATCAATGGGCAATTAACGTTCGCTACAAAATACAACGAGATTTCCATTCAAATAGGGCTATACGCTATTTATGGGATGCTTTTTAAAGTCTCTGTGATTATAAACTGCGTCATAGTAAAAACCGGCCAAGCGCGAGTCGGACTCACACACCGAGGGTTCCGTACCAACGTATAAACGACTTGCTGCGACATATTCACTAGAAAATAAAATAACTTGGTTTTTCATAGCGTTTGTATGAACGAATTGCATTTGCGTTGTTTGAATATGTGTTATTTCTCAAAAACTAACAATGATATATCGCTCAAACCAATTTTCGTTGATAGTTTTCATTGAGATCTACAGCATATATATTTTTTAGACTTCTCACTCTCTTATTTTAAAAGTTAGAGGGGGGGGGACACTCATTTTTCCACTTTGGAAGCGTCTATCTTTTAAACGATTAATTTTGACGAAAATTGATTCTAGTAACCTTAATGTCATTTTTAAAGACCTATTCACAGACATCCCTCACATACAGGTTGGATGAAAAAAAAATGTTAGATTCAGGTCTATGCATGGAGTGACCCCCTTTATTTCTTAATTTGTTTATTTTTTCAAAATTCTAATAGCGGTTCACAGAATACATCAACCTACAAAGTTTCAACTACGACGGCCCGATAGTTTCGGAAAAAAATAACTGTGACTTACGGACGGACAGACGGACGGACGGACGGACAGACATGACGAGTCTATAAGGGTTCCGTTTTTTGCCATTTTGACTACGGAACCCTAAAAACGGTTCTCGTAATATCTCTCTAGCTCTTTTTTGAAGGAAACCTTAGGAATACGAAAAGTGAACATATTACTTTGTGAGAATAGCATACTACTCAGGGTATTTTCTTATTGTCAATGCAGTTTAAGCTATCTATTGAGACCGCGTACTTCCCGGACTCAAAAACCGAAAGAAACGCGCCAACATAGCCCTCTCACCATACCGGTATATGAGAGCTTATAGGTTCCCCATCCCCTGATTTACGACTACACCGGGATCGACCTGGCTTTCATTAAAGGGTTGACAGGATCATTGACCTTAAAACTAACAAAACGTTAAAAAACCATTATAAAGTTTTACACAACACTCGATTTAGCTTTATGTCTACTGTTAAGATAAATGCAACGAGAAAACACTCA
>LUGF01059697.1:0-52201 GCA_001625245.1 Calycopis cecrops
CATATGTAATTTTCGAATGATCCAACAAACTAGATTGTAAAATGAAATATAAACCTTATACTCACAAGATAGAGTTCAATATAACTTGATGTTCTCAAGGTCGTATCAACACCACACGTACAAGAAGATGACCATATCAGTATCTGCAATGTATTCTAGTGCGTGTGAGGTAGCAGCTAGACAGTTAATGTATAACAATAGGCTATAATAATTATTGAGATACACCTAGGGTTGCCACGTGCCAGAATTTCACCGGACATGTCCGGCTGTTACAGTTGTGTCCGGGAGATTGAAGCAAGTCCGGCCTGTCCGGCTTTTGTCAGACTTTTGACGAGAACTGAGACATGAATAGCTTTAACGAGAACCAAATGTGATTGTTAGGGTCAATTCACACCAAAAGCGCGGCGAAGGGCAGCGATGCGGAGCGCAGTTTATGTGTCATATGAATTTCAACTTTATTATAATTACTGTAATACTTATTATCGCATGAGAAACTCGAACGAGACGTCGCTGGAATGCTCCAGAAGTCGCGAGAATTCGATAATAAGTACTATGGCAATGAAAATAAAGGTGAAATTCATATGACACATAAACTGCGCTCCGCATCGCTGCCCTTCGCCGCGCTTTTGGTGTGAATTGACCCTTAGATTAAGTCTTGATTGAATAATAATAATAAATATAGGTAGATATAATAATTTTTGTAAGAGGTAGTGCCACACTGCATGCTTGCATGCAGCCGAATTGGGCCGGCACGACCGGTGAGAAATCTCTCGCTTACACGAAACCGGCGTAAAGTGACTGCTGTACTGTCGTGCTTCGTGCGGTGTGTAAGTAGCCGGTGGCACTTATAGGTGTGAGGTGCAAGCAGGGCAGCATATCTGTAAAGCCACTATGCGGATGTCTATGAACGTCGGTATTCACGAATATGGCTCAGACATCTCGTTTGCCCCCCTATAACATACAAAAAAAAATGCATAACATTATTAAAGTTATTATTATTATTATTAAAAAGACAAACTACCATTTATTTCTTTAAAAACCCGGTGTGTCAGGCTGTCAGGGCAAAATCTCAGGCTTAATTAGAGCCTGTGTCAGGTTTTTTTAATTTTTGGGCCTGACAATCCTACTCAGGTGTACTCTCTATTCCCTCATGCCCAGGATAGTATACCAATTTATCACGTAAATGTATATAAATAGAAGGTTTGCCATCGACGTCCGTGGGATCCCATCACTAGATCCTGACAGGCCGGCGAGACCACCTCCGTATACAATGAAACAATTTTAGAAAGTGGTGCACAGGTAGCGATAAAATGGAACCTGCCTTCTCAAGAATCTATATTTTCAACGCTTTACTTCGTCTTACAATGTACTTAAATAAGTCATAGTTATTGTCACCATTCAGAGAATGTGTTTTTTGTTGGTACTTATACTTCCATATTCCATTGTTCACTGTTGGCGTCCCGAAATACTCCTTAGCAGGTATAAATATAAAAGGATGGTATAAGAATAAGTTACCATGAAATAGTTAAACCAATAGTAGGTATGTTAACTGGTTGTTATTAGTAGTTTTAAGCTAATAATACTTAAGACTCTCCGCTCCGTATAAAAGAGTTATGCATCATATGTTTTAAAATCAAAGTTTGAACAGCGTTGCTCTTCTCTTCTTCTCTTTATTATTCTTTGGTCTGTTATCGCTGGTGGTCAGGTCCAATAGGAACGGTAACACCAACTTGGGCTGCTTTTTGCTTTAAGATCGAAAAAATATTTTTCGTTTCAAAAGTTTTTCATTCACATCACATTTTCAAAGATTTTAAAAATAAAACTTTATTGTAGTACTTGTATATGTATGTACTAAATATGTAGGTATAATATACAAGTTCGTACAACAACGACACTGTTTCACTCAACTCAACTCACTACAACCTAATTTTAGTATATAATCATATACTTACATGAATTATCTACATCGTGAGTACAGTAAGGCGCCAACTACGCCGATAATTTAATGACCAAATATCACCTTGACCGATACCAGTTTATTTATTGTAGGCAGATGTGCGTGAAGGCAGATCATCTAAGACAGGGTTTCCCAGCCTTTTTGAAGTCGCGCCTCCCTAACGACTTGCGAAAATTTTTCTGCCTTCCCTAATAAAATATTGTTACCTCCATAGACAAACTATTTTATGGGTAGTAATTTATTTTTCCTTTCCACCTTAATTATCAAATACTGCGCGCCTCCCCTGAAAACTGGATCCACTGGCTGAGAAACCCTGAACTGAGACGAAGAGACAGTACAACTTCTTTTTATAGTTCCGTGGATACAACTATAAACACTGTTATTGTACCATTCAGTACACGATACGACTAAATTCTAGACAGTACAATAAACTGACAAAGATTTTATGCATAATATTTCTTTTTTGCTGTGGAAGCAGAGAGAAGCCACAACTTCATCGGATTGTTATTAGGACTCGTCGGGTGACGAGACTATATTGGTGGTCGAGGAGCGACCCCCCCCCCCCCTCCGCGCCCCCGCAGATGGGAGAGACGCATCCCAATAAGAGAACGTTTGTAATAGCTAACTTAAAATACATAATCCTACTAATATTTATAAAAGCAAAAGTTTGTACTTATGTTTGTTTGGTTGTTACTTTTTCACGCAAAAACTGCTGATCCGATTTTCATGAAATTTACACACACACATAGAGAATAACTTGGATTAACACATAGGATTGTTTTTATCCCGAAAAAATGTTCGTATGGGATGCCATGGGTTGATTTTATATTTTCCACGGGATCGAAATTTACGCGGATGTGACCGCGGAGCGCTGCTATAGAATCATAATATTACTCTCTGAACGCCAGCAATTAGGTTTACGACCGACAAAGTATTGACCGGTCGTAGACTTGCAGAGATAAGTCTGACCTGAGATGTGCCGGATGTAACAACCTGCATATCAGCTGATATGCAGGCTCACACTTCACAGGACAGGAGAAGCTGGACGGAACACGATGGCAATGCGACATTTAAGAAAGTGTTTTTAATGCTTCTTTGAAATGCAGTATTTAGCAATCATGATAAAATATTGGTACCTTTACTCCCCAAATACAAATAGAAAAGAAGTTCGATTTTTTAATATATTTATAAGAGTGCAAATGAACATTCGAAGCTATTTTTATAACTACGACGTCCATAGACATCCCCGCGTTGGCTTCCTTCATCCTCCTCCCTCTATGGGCCACCGGTTTACACAACGCAAGAAACACGACTGAACAGCTGTCACTTTGCGTATCGTGTAAGCGAGAGGCACCTCCCCGCTCGTGCCGGCCTAACTCAGCTGCATGCAGCGTGCCACAACCTCTCACAAAATTTGAAAAGTTCGCAATCATCCAATTAAAATTATACAATACCGAAACACAACAATAGCTTCACAAGCAGAACCTAATCTAAACACCAGATCTTTGAAACGAGAGCTTCGATAAAAATCAGCTCATGGCGCGATTTCGTCGCAGCCAATCAGCATTTAGGGCTCTCGAGCATGGCGCCACATTTCAGGCATTTTAGAATATGTTGACTTATGCAAATACAATAAATAGCTGGCACGAATTTAACTTGCGTTACAAGAATCGATATGTTCGTATAGTGTGTATTAGGCTGAATATGCTCAGCTGCCATCTTTTTAGATATGTAGGTATATAATAAGACAGAATTTTGTGTGGAGACTGTAGGTGTAGATCATGTAACATTCCATCTTTGATCATTCTCTTAATGGAATAATGACGACAAGGCTGGCAGTGGTACAGGGCTCGGATAAGCGGAACATGTCGCGCCAGTTCGAAATTCGAATCCTGCCTTGGTCATGGGTGTTTGTCTGTGTATTTATAAAATAAAAATCCAAAATTTATAAAAACATTAAATATATTTCCGTTGTCTAGTGCCCGTAACAGAAGTTCTTAAGGTACTTAGCACTGGGCTAGGCTAACGTAGTCCACAAATGTCCAAAGATATTTATTCATTATTTATAATAGCGCAGGATAGAAACGTAAGATGGGTTAGAAGGGTAAGAACTAAGAAGTGTTAGGCCGACAGCTTCCTCACTCCAGCGTTATTTAAAAAAAGATAAATGTGAGAATCCCAGTAAATACCCTGGGTAGTCGAACATTCCCCCTGAAGATGAAGCCGGACAGGGCTACAAATACCGGACAGGCCATGGGGGGAGAGGCCAGACGAAGAGCAGGTCCGTTGGAGAGTCCTACGCCCGACCCTTTGAATCAGGAGATGGCAGCGTGGATTAGGACGACCAGCGTGGCATACTACGTTGAAGCATTGGGACTAGGGGTCATGATGAAAACCTGACCCCATGGCACGGTTGCGACGTTGTAGTAGGGACTGTTCCAAGGCAGTCGGGCAGTCCCTAAGGAGGAGAAGTCTGATCTTTACACCTGATCCAGTTGCTAGTAGATACGGGATCCTCCAGGCTGAAGGCACCCGCAGGGGTTTAGTCGGTAGGGGCAACCCGGGCTCCTGGGTAGCGTACGTAAAGGTATTCCCCTGCGTTACCAAAAAAAAAAAATATCGTATTATCAACAAACATCGTGTAAACACGTCCTAACAGTTTATGCTGCGTTATTATAATACCAGTAACCAGTGCACAATCACGAGTGTTCTACAACCAGCACCATTATTGGCACAGATTATAATTTTATAAACAATACGGAACTATTTACTGAGAATAATTGTGCAGTCATAGGATTTTTTAAATTATTATAAAATATCGAAATGGGATTAATAGATTAACTCAAATAAGCAGAATTACTTATCGAAAAGTCAGAGCCAAGGAGAAATACAAATACTACATAAGAGTCATTGGCAATATTTATTATCATTAATCATAGCCAATGCAATATTGCATTAATAAAAATATTTTTTTTTAATTTTCATGTTACGTTACATATCTCAAGATATTTGTCGCCTAGTTGTAACGAGGTTTTAGCGTCATTGATAGTAGAATATCCTCGTGTAGCGTAGCCAGGCATCTAGACCGAGTCGGACATAGTTAGGCTGGTTGCATGCGTCAAATTTAACGTACCTACATATTGTGTACACGCCGTACACAAGTACAATTTTTTTATAGTATGAGGGGGCAAACGAGCAATCGATGCCATTTTTATGTCTACCGGCGCCCATAGATATCCGCATCCCACACACGCACCAAACGCGACAGTGCAACTGCCACTTTAAGCCGGTATCATGTAAGCGAGAAGTACCTTCCCGGTCGTCACTCTAATTCGGGTGCAGCGTGGCACTACTTGTTACTGTCACGTCACAGGTGCGTACAGCGTTACAAATGAGTAAGCTATTTGCACAAATAGTCTAGACCAGGGGTTCCCAACCTTTTTTTGGCCACGGACAACTTTTATATTATTCTCGATAGCACGGACCACAACGTCGCGAAAATATAATTTCTCACTCACTGAACGGCAACTAACGGTTCACCGGCCGCTAAATTTAAAATCATTCGCGGGGCTTATTTTGGCTTCTTCGGACCACTGGTGTTCCGCGGCCCACTGCTTGGGAACCAGTGGTCTAGACTCTAGGTATACAGTTGTAGTAAGCACATTTCACTAGGTCAACTCGGCACGAGTGCGGTGTCTGCTTACCCTCAATGTAATTGCAAAATAGACGTGAACAACTAAATGTTACTATTACGACATATCTTTAAGAATAGCGATTAAATGAGCAATATATAAAATGTCAATCGGTCTGTCTGTCTGATCGTAATGTAAACTAATAAATCAACTAAATTGTCGGCTCATTAATTGACATTTACAAAATTTTGAGAATGATCATTAATAACACTATAATAATAGACTATTTGACAAGTTTTTAACAACATCTCCAGAATGTTTATCAGTGATCAAGGAACTAATACATTTTTTATGTAGTTTCGTGTCACGTGACTTATGAAAATAAATAAATATTTAAAAAATACATTTTAAAATAAAGTATTGATTGACACTACATAATGACTTTCAAAAATCATTCAATAACCTTTAATTTTTAATACTGTCAAATAGCCTATTGATTTCTCAAAGTTCAGTAAATGGCAATTATATAATAGAATATTCTGCAAATAATATCATAATAAATCTATAATGTGTAGGTCTATAAATAAGAAAAACCTGACTAACTTATATATTAATGCACAATCAAAACTACTGTACCTAGAAACCTTAAATTTGGTACGGGGCCCGGGGGTTCCTTTCATGACGTGAGCACTAACAAAGGATTTTTAGAAATTTTACCCCTAAGAGGGTGAAATGTGGGTGTGAAGTTTCAAAGTAACGGTGTTTCATCCGTTTATACCGAAACTGCAGGGCACAGCTAGTATATAATAGTTTTTAACGTAATACACGATGATTATTTCAAATGACTCATGAAATTATCAGCAAATATTTGAATTCTAATCAAAACTTAAAACAAAATGTCACTTGTTAATTTCGATGAAGCGTTATCGACTAATTCGCAGTACTGCGTGTCTCATGTCGCCGATTTTTTTTATTCATCACATATTCACACTATCGTACTGATTATTTTCAACATAACGATTAAAGATGAAAGGTTTTAAGGCGAATACGTCTATAGTAAATTGTTTATCGTTAGGAATTTGCCTTCCAATGGCCCTTGATTGTGAGCCGGAAGGGAATGTAGGGCTCAGAACTTCCGACTAAAGAGCATTACAACTTATATTCTAAGATTTTGATTGAAACGAACACATAATATAAGTAATAGCGGCAAAAGAAATAAAGCAGCTGTGAAAATTTCGACTGTCAAGCGTCACATGAATAGCAGACACACAATGGAGTCTTAGTCATAGAGTCCCGTTTTTCCCTTTAGGTACGGACCCTATATATCACTACGGAAGCCTTCAGCCGCGGTTGTGTCCCAGATCTATCAGCGACAAGACACTACGTAACAGCTGACATAAAGCTACATAAAATGTAACCAACAAACTCACCGGTGAGGTTTTTTTTTTATTATGTAGGGGGGTAAACGAGCAGTCGGAGCCATTTTCATACTGACGCCCATAACCGATGATGATGTATAGAGACTATACAGAGGCGCTGCCCTCCTTCCTCCTCCCCACCTCTGGCCGCCGGTTATCCGAACCGGACGATCCGATAAAACCGGACTACCTATACGGAAGGATCACGTAATGAGCGATTATTTTATTCTATGATTTTTATATAAATTACAACAAACAAGCGCGGCGGCAGAGCGGGAAAATAAACAATATGAATGTCAACAAATATATCATATTGTGTCATGTTATAATTTATAAACTAGCTTTTCCCCGGCTTCGCTCGCGTTGAAGCCCTTCAATAAAATATATCAGTGAACTTTACTTTAAAATAGAGAAAATAAAAATATTTTATTTATTAAAAAGTATCCTATGTCATTTCTAAATTCTTATACCTTTAGGAATATGTGTACAAAGTTTTATGATGATCGGTTCAGTAGTTTTGTCGTGAAATGTGACAAACACACATTCACATTTATAATATTAGTTGAATAGAATGTTTTTAATCGAGTTAATTCGTTTACGATATAGATTGATCTTACGTTTACATTTATTGGCTCATCGGATAGGCATGCTGCCCTTAAGACAGTGATTTTAATGTTGAATAATAAATACATCAACATTTTAAGCATTCGTTATTCGTTTTATCGAGTTTTAGTAAACCCTCTTTTTATATTTTTTTGAAATGCCAAAATTGCAATTATTCAGCGTTTTATAATCCTCCTTCTTCTATCGTGTCAATGACACTATTTTTAAAAGTAATTAAAAATAAAATTTTATCGGACCAGTAGCTTGATACCGAAAGGCCAGCATCTGAGACCTTCATCACGTCGGCGTGGCCTTTAGTGCAGGTGGTAGGGCACAGAGGACAGGACAAAAGATGGGACATGTCCTGGTCTCGAGCACCGCAGTCGCACTCCGACACAGTACTCATTAGCATATCCCCACCTTTAACCAGGTTATATCCTAAGAATAAAGGTTATTACTTATTATCGAGCGAGAAAATGTTTTATTTACAGCTATGCCATCTACAAAACGGCGTATATTTTCCTGCTATTTTTTCGTCTAAAACCTTGCTGGCGTTGACGTCAAATAGCCCATTCACGCAATTCAAATTGCACAAACAATCGACTATTCGTTCAATAATGGACCGTATTTTAAGGGCAAGTGAATTGAAGTTGGTACACCAGCGGTGCAGTTCAAATGTCACCGGAATACTGTGAGCAACTAAGTTTGGAACGTTATGATGCATTTTACACATTATTGCAGTCGAGCCAATGAGCTGTCGGGGACCAACCCACAGCCTGTTGAGTGTGCGAGACGTACTTCCCCTGTCGGCTAGTTACAGTTGACATGATCTCTAATCAATACCAAATCTATTAATGTAGCTAAATCACAATTTTAGGTTTCTCAGTAACTAATTTAGGTATTATCCGAGACTTTCAAATAAATTACTTACAATCATTGAATTATATTACTATCGTAATATCGTAGTAGTAACAACTCACTGCTTACAATGAAATTTGATCAGATTTTTTTATAAAATAGGAAAATTGTTCCGTCAAACGGAGTTTTTAAATCAAAGACGCAATTAATATTAAGACGAAAACTATGACATGCACTGACAAACCTGAGGTTTGACTAGTGGGACCTGTATGTTAAACAAGAGTGGACAGAGCTTCGAGGAATAAATAAAATATTACCAACTATCTACTGTTTTCTTGTTAACGCATGAGAATACATTTACGTGTGATACCTAGGAGCCCAGATGGCCCTAGATCTATGTCGGACTCGACACTCGGGAGTGCAATGCCGACTAAACTCCTGCGGCTTCCTTCAGCAGCTATAACTGGAGGGTCCCGGATCTACAAGGACCAGCATCCTTCCAGCGACAGGCTGGCTTCGGCGAAAAGGCCAGACTTCTCCTCCCTGGGGAGTGGGGACTGTTCGGCCGCCTCTGAACATTTCCTACTATGTCGTCGTAATCGTGGAATGGGGTCAGGTTCCGATCCAGACCCCTGGCCATAATACTCCAAAGGAGCACCCCCGATTTGTACAAATCGGACCCGCCAGTTGTCATATTCCACGCCGCCGTCTGCTGATTCAGATGGACGGGCGGAGGGCCTCCCAGCTGAGCTGCTCTTAGTCTAACCTCTCCCATAATCATCTACTGCGTTAACCGCGAAAGTAGTGTGATAAGTCCACAATTAAAATTATAATGTTACTAGCTGCGCCCCGCGGCTTCGCCCGCGTAATCCCTCAGGAAAATTTTTTCGGGATAAAAGCTATCCTATGTTACTTCTAATACCTCCAAGAACATGTGTACAAAATTTCATGATGATCGGTTGAGCAGTTTTCGCGTGAAAGGGTAACAAACAAACTTACATTCGCATTTATAATATTAGTATGATATCGAATGCCAAATTTGGATTGTTTGCCTGTCCATCAGAACCACGACTCCAAATATGGAGTGTGTGATGGTTTATTGTCCTGTACATTTTACATATAACATCAAGGATCCTGTATGAATAACATACAGAATAAATAACGAATGTATAATTTGTAAATTCAGCTACAATCCGTACAAAGACAAAAAATGAATTAATTATAAGTAATTTCGTATACATTTTTATTACACAATTATTTACAAGGAAATCACATAATTATCTCGAAACTACACGAAGGTGGTTTAAAAATATATGTTTACGGTACTTTGGGTACGTTCAGAGGCGAGACAGGCAAGACCTTGGGGAGTTACGTGATGAAAAGTTAAGTATAAACACAGCCTTAGATAAATGAATAGTATGAGGTAGTGGCATTCTGTATCGGAGTCGAATTGGACCGACATGATCGAGGTACGGGGTACCTCTAGGGTTACTAACTCAGTTAATCAGAAATCCGGGAGAACTAAAGAAAAAAAGGTCATGAACATGGTCGGAAGGCATTTTTGACATTACGAGGGCTGCCTTTTAAGTAGTGTCGTTTGCAAACCTCCTTCGACTGTATAAAAAAATATGTATGTCTTTTTCATCTTTTTGAATTTAGAATTCGAAAACAAAAGAATGTTTTATGATTATTCGGATAGTTTTATTGTAGCGTCGGTTTAAAGGTGATTAGTCGGTGGTAAAAATGGAAATATCAAAGGAAAATATGCGTGCGATAATTTTCTACAACTTTCAAAGGGGATTAACGCGACTTCAGTGCTTTGAGGAGATAACTTCTGTGTTAAGTGATGCAGCACCTTGTCTTAGGACTGTAGAACGCTGGTATTTAGAATTTCAACGTGGGCACTCTAGCCTCAGTGATAAGCCACGTGTAGGTCGTCCAAAAACCGCCATGACGCAAGAGAATGTCGACGCTGTGCGGCAGCTAATCGTCGAAGATCGTCATGTGACATACCGGGAAATAGAGGCATCCGTGGGCATTTCAGGGACTACTATCCAAAAAATCCTGCACGAAGAACTTGGTGTAAGAAAGTTGATCTCGCGTTGGATACCACATTTGCTCAGCGACGACCAAAAAACAGCCCGCGTTAGATGGTGTCGCGAAACTCTGCAGAGATTCAACCGAGGAGAGTCAAAACACGTTTATGATATGGTTAGTGGTGATGAGTCTTGGATATATGCTTACGATCCAGAATCCAAACAGCAGTCAACTGTCTGGGTCTTTCAAGATGAGCCAAAACCGACCAAAGTCATACGCTCACGGAGCACTTCAAAAAAAATGATTGCCTCGTTTGTGGCAAAGGGTGGTCACGTCGCCACTATTGTACTTGAGGATCGCAAAACGGTTAACGCAGACTGGTATACCACGGTTTGTTTGCCACAAGTCATCACAGAGTTTCGGAAAAACAACTCAACACGCCGTATGATTCTGCACCATGACAATGCAAGTTCGCACACTGCTCGCCAAACAAAGTTGTTTTTGAGCACTCAAAACATTGAAATTTTAGATCACCCACCTTACAGCCCTGACTTGAGCCCTAACGATTTTTTTACGTTCCCCAAAATTAAGCAAAGCCTTCGTGGTCAACGTTTCAACTCACCCGAAGAAGCTGTTAACGCATACAAATTGGCGATTTTGACTACCCCCACTTCGGAGTGGAATAAATGTTTTAATAACTGGTTCGAACGCATGCAAAAGTGTATTAAATATCGCGGAGAATTCTTTGAAAAACAATAAATGGTAATAATCTATAATATTGTCTATACTTATTTCAAACGACAAAACTTAAAAGGCAGCCCTCGTATGAGATTACAATAATTTAATTTTGCCACAGCCCGCCGGGGATGTAATTTGGACGCCGCCACATGCCAGTCCGGGAGATTTTACCCGCGTTCCGGGAGCCCGAAGATTTTAAAATCCAAGTCCTTTTTTCCCGGAGAGTTGGCAACCTCTCGCTCACATAGAAACGCCGTACAGTGGCAGCAGTGTTGTGTTTTGTTCCTTCGGTCTGTGAATTTCAGGTGAATCATTGTACGGGAGAAAGGAGTAAGGTCAACATAACTGTATAAATACGTTACGGATGTCTATGGGCGTAGGTAATCGCGAAAATGCTTAGACTGTTCGTAAACATTTAAATGTACCTCTGGAGTGTGGACCTTCCGCATGCCACCAGCTGAGCGGGCTCAAGTTACTGAACTCGTAATATTTGTGAAATATTTATCCTCAAAACGTAAAATAAAGTTTAATAAATAATACTCGCTTAATTATTGTTTATACATCCATAATTATTACTTAATTAAATATCAGTTTAATGATTTTAATTACAAATTCTCTCAACTGAAATGGCCAGTACATTTAAAAATATATCGTAAAGCGAAATAAAGTCGAGTGTCGTTATCTTTGGTTTCTTTTTGTACATTTTTAGGTCAAGTGGAGCGAGCGAGTGATGAGATATGATAATAATAGATTGGACAAACGTGTAACGTGGAGATTGATGTGTGATACAGCGCGATACAGCGTTACACGATAGTAATTGATTCGTAATCTGACTAGGGAGGTGCTGGGGAAACGTTCCTTTTTGAAATAATGTTTAATGTCTACGTATTATGCGGTTACGGATATCACCAGTAAATCGCAATTACATGTATTATTAAAATATTAGAAGCGTTCGTTGAATCTATATATCGGCAAATATTGAGGGAATTCCGAGAACCACTAACAAAATCACTAGTCTAAAGTTAGCGCATGTTTACCCTTGACCTACAAAGTGCTCAAATATAACTTGGCATCTTACTAGCTCTAAGCGGAGACGAAAATAGTTAAGCATTTGTTTTTTTTGTGTAATAGCAGTGTAGTCCCTAGTACTTGTCTGACGTTGAAAGACATTCTTTTCACCACAGTAGTTTACCTACTCTACTCGACGTCAGAGTCGGTGGAAGAGAGATGCATTTTACCCCTGATAAACTAGCTATAACAATCTCTCTCATATTGGAATGCAACTCTCCCATCTACAGTAGAGGGGGGTCGGTTTCCCCTTCCACCTACAGTTGTTGGACCATCGTGAACTGTCACAAAACGTATTTTCGTCATGTAGCCATCTTTTCACGCTGGGTTCGTACAGTTTCGATTCCTACTTGGCGTTATTGCCACAATAGGATATGAGTTCCTCGGTTTACGCGCAATATCGCTATTCATAATAGTAAGCGATAGAAAATATAGTAGCGCGGCCCTATCGCTTACTATTTGCAATCGAATTGGGTAAAACAAGACGTGCAGTCGCGTTTTGTGCGGTTCTCTCGGTCGTTGGTACGGAACCGTCCGCGTGCGAGTCGCACTTGACCTTCTGTTACGTACTCAACCAATTTCCTCATAATCGAGTCGAAAATTTTCGGAATAAACGTCACTTAGACATGTCACGAATGCAATGGTCTGATGGGAGGTCGTCGACCGCCGCTGTGGCATTACTGTGACCGTCAACGTGACGGGGCAGAGTGAGCCTTACTCGGTGGACATAGAGCGCACATTTGTGTTGCGCGGTCGTTGGACGCGCTCTGCCTCGAACCCGCACCTGATATTCTAGATCATAAAATTTTAACTAGATTGTAAATGAAGCTTTTTATAGCATGCGAGGGAGGTAAACGAGCAGTCGGAGCCATTATTATGACGCCTATAGACATCCGCATAGACGTCCTCCTCCCCGCTCTATAGACCACTGCGACTGAAATACAGCACGGAAACCGACAGTACGCCGGTATTTTGTAAGCGAGAGGTACCTCCGAGGTCGTGCCGGTCCAGTTCGGCTAACTAACACTCGGGATGTGGAGCAGTTAGACCATTTTGCAGACTTTCCATCGGAGCTAACATACATTGGCACATGAGATTTGGCTCGCAACCCCCCTCCCTCCTCGTAAATGCCTCGCGTAATTACTGGAAGACCGCTTAGGACTGCCCCACTCCAATTAAAGTTGTCAAAAAGACCGGTAGAAGAAATAGTACAATAACCAGATTCTGGTTATAACCAATTATATAATATTGGCCAAACGGTCAAGGGACCTTGCGCTCGCATGGTGGCGGTGTGAGGCGTGAGCACCTGGTAGCTCCTGGAAGGGGAAGAAGGAGTAACGCATCTGTATAGCCTATGCGGATTTTTGGAGGGCTTCAGTGGTCATCGAAACGATCTGACTGCTTGTATGCTCCTTTAAAAAAATCCCGGAGATTAATCCTCGTTATCGTCCGCCGGTCACTGATCTCTACAATGGATAGCTGGTGTCGGTCGGTGTAATTATGATGAAATTGGGGTCCGGCTGCACGCAACCGGTCGGACTGCTAAACATTAGCGGAGACATTGACCCGCCAGATATTAGCAGTTCGCGATCTCGGACTTGTTTGTGGTCCGAGCAATTACAGGACGTGTGATCCAACGTTGTAATGACGTGTATGTGTGTAGGGCTATGGTATCGTGCTTTGTACAGTTCTCGAGCGATCAGCAGGACGTTGTAATGGATGGCGTTTATGTAAGGATATGCTAGCGTGTTTTGTGCTGTATGTCAATTGGGATAGTCTATCAGGGGATGGGATGGAACATCTTTCTTGCCTGTGTGGACGTTGATGGTCGTAGGTCTGACTAAAAGCTGTGTGATTTGCTATTTTAATTGCGTCTGAATGTACTAGCTCAAAAAATAAAAAAATGGAATAATAGAATAATGGAAAGGTTAATAAACAGATACACAATACTAATGTATAAAGATGTAAGTACAGGAGTTCCTCCGGTACTTACATCCTTATACATTCGTAGACCAAGACTGACGTGATCAGATTGATCGGGCGCTGTCCGAAGGCGGCGTCAAAAGTCTTGGCAACCTTTTTTATCGTCGTTTGATTGAGTTCGCTAATCTCACATATTGGTCTTGAAAAATTATTTATGTTTGATTATCATTAGTGCGTTTACTGGATGCTATTTATAGGCTATATACCATCACGCTATTTTGAATAGGGGTGAAACCGCGTGGAGCAGCTCGTATTTTTTATAATCATAAGTATTACCGGTTTAACTCTAGTCCGCCTCGCAGGTTCCTTCTTCTTTTTTGTTTAGCGCAGAAAGCGTGACGGTAACTAAGCCAGTTCTATTACAAATTAGCTGCTCGCTATTTTGATTGTTGTATGCAGCTTCATATCGTGTACTGACGTCACGCCAGTATGGCGGAACAAAAAATAATTAATTTATAGAATAAAATACAAATAAATTGTTCTCTCTCTTTCACTGTCGAATGACTCAGCCGTTCAATATAATTATTTAACGGGAAATAAAAGAGGAAAAAGGAAATTTCAATTTACTGTGGGTTCATTGAATACGACGAAGCATGAGGTGCATACACTATTGCTAAAAGAATAATGGGGGCAACCAGTCTTTGAGTATGCGAGACTACAGACTTTAAGCTGTTTAATTGTTATGGTAGGACATGTCCTATTTTAGGGTAGAAGGAGAGAAACACATCAGATGTTTCTGATCACACCTAGCCTAAAATGGGTAACCAGAAACGTAGCAGCAGTGAGAGTGTCCACATTGGCTGCAATGTGGGACCCACCTCTTACTACCTCTTACACAAATTAATATGGGCCAATATTATCGCATAGGAACAACAGACCACAATCATGGCTGTCTGGACAAAATCAGCAAGATGTATATATGTATCTTCATCAGGAATCGGGATAACAAGTCGCACAAAACGTGACAGCAATTACTCCACGCCGGTGTTTTTGGCAGACAGATCCGGGGCAGTGTAGACTATAGGCAGTATATGTGCCCGATTGCAATCGCCGGCTGTTATTCGGTTCATAATCCGCATTTACGAAAACCAAAATGTGTTTTCTACAACTAATACACAGTCCTTTTGCTGATGACGCTGATTTTGAGAATCACTGATCTCTAAAATATACACGGAAAAAAAATTGTGTGCTAAAACCTGAACACAACTGAAGTAAAACTTAATTATTGATTTAATACACAAATCCAGTACCATAGTCACAATGACATGACATGTCATATGATTTTTTTATTTATTGAAGATTATATAAAGTAGAAAAGCGCGGATGAGTGTAATTAATACATATGTATAATTTATATCAGACTAGTGGCGTCAATGGTGAACTCTATTAGCTATCCAGTTATATAAAGATCAGTGTCCAGTCTGCTCACATAACGAGATGTGCATGTCGCCAGCCACACTTGTACGGTTTCAGCAAATTCAGTGGAGCGAGCGAAATTAACATAATACTATTATATCACAGTCTATTTACGACGTTACGGTCAACTTGCAGGCGAAGATTTTAAAGCTATTTCCGTTGGGGGCAGAGTAGAGTCAGACGACCAACGAACACAAACATCCGCGAACTTGAGTTACTACAGGCGTGTTTTTTCAGATGCGTTGCCCTATTTGCTCCTCCACCCTCCATGGGCCACCGGCTACATACACACCGCACGAAACGCGAGAGCACAAATGTCACTTTGCTCCGGTATCGTGCAAGACTGCATTCTCACAAACAGCACAAATATGCATAGCCACTTCACTTCAGGTCGTGTTGGCCCGATTGCGGTGCAACTCGAACACAATCAGATTGTAATCCGATTGTAACATTCTAATTCACGGAACCGAACCGACTCTCGCATTTCAATGAAATTAGCCGTCGCTACTCGGCGCGGCTTCTACCAGGTGCGGCGGGTGACCTTCATTGTGGCGTGTTTAGGGGCAAACGAGCAGTTGGAATGTTACCCTCCCTTCCTTCAACAATATTTGAATAAGCCGAGCCCGAATAATAAATTATTGTAACAGTACCTATATTATTATCTTATATTTAGTTATTATCTTATACACGGACGGATGGAAAGGTTTTTTTGGATGTGCCTTCATATAAATCAGATCAGTAGGCTTTAAATAACAGTTAACAGTTAACTGGCAGTACAGGCAGATACGGCATAGCGGGGTTTAAAGTCCGAGTGACACTAAGTTAATTAAAATTAAAAATCATAAGCAGTTGAGATTTATTTCAATTAGCTTTTATTAATTTTAGCTTCGAATGCACATATCACAATTCGCTTAGTACGTTTTGTAGTTACGTAATTATTCTTCAGCTCAATGTTACTCGATGTTTTGCCAGTTGCCTACTGTTGCATGCTAATGTTAGCAATTAATTAAAAAATAAGAAGCATTAGGAAGTAATTGCGCGCGTAAATAATGTCCTTAATTTAAATTTGAAGAGTTGAAATAGTGTCGTTATTGTAAAGCAATATATTTAATTATATTTACATTATATGTATTTAAACAGAATTCTCACAGAGTTAGCACGCGACCAGCTAACGTCATACAATAGTATGTAAATAATAAACATACAATGTCATACAATGTGCACAATCGTACAAAATAAGTGTGGGACTGTCGTCGTCTGTGGTATTAAAATATAAATGTCAAAATTCCTGTAAAACATTAAAAACCTGTTTTACATTTCGACTTATCAATTATTTCAAATATAATCCGTTAGGTCTTTTGACCCCGCCTGCCTTGACAGCTAAATAAAAAAAATGTAAGTATGCTAATATAAGCCGACCAGTCAGACAAAGTATTTAACATAATTATTTAGCCTTCTTGATAAAGGGCTGACGAGTTAGATATTTTTATTAGTGTTCTTTCTTCTTTTTAGTAATTCGGCAGTAGTATTGTGCCCTACTGAGCAACCGGAAACAAACAAACCGCAGAAAAGCGACAACAAAGCTGCTACTGTACGACATGTGAGCGAAAGGTTAATCATCATTATCATCATTATCATCATCATCATCAGCCTATTGCAGTCCACCTAGGGTGGCCACCTTTTTCTCTTATAAATAAAGTACATCTATACTAATATTATAAATGCGAATGTAAGTTTGTTTGTTACCCTTTCACGCGAAAACTGCTCAACCGATCATCATGAAATTTTGTACACATGTTCTTGGAGGTATTAGAAGTAACATAGGATAGCTTTTATCCCGAAAAAATGTTCCTGAGGGATGCCATGGAATGATTTTCCACGATATCGAAATTTACGCGGGCGAAGCCGCGGGGCGCAGCTAGTTCTCTTATAAATAAAGTACATACCTACAAAGACTGTAAAAAGTAAAAAAAAAGTACATGATTTTAAATTAAAGTACATTTTGTTTTAAGCTAAAAAAATAATCATTATGACATTGGTCATTACTGCAGCTTATTTGTTTAATTTGAAGAAGTAAAACATATTTTCGGTGGCATCTTATAGAATCCCATAAAAATTTGATAACGGTGGCGCATGGGGGGTGGGAGGAGAAAGGAGGGCAGCGCATCTGTATAGCCTCTATACGGATGTCATGATAATGGCCCGACTGCTCGTTTGCCCCCGTTTGTGGTATACCACAGAAAAAAATTGATTACGCAAAAAAAGTATTTTCGCGTTCTTTATTGTTCTCATAAAGTATAGAGTACAATTGCTTAAAAAAACGTACAATACTTTATTATAAAGTACTGGTGGCAACCCTAAGTCCACTGTTGGACATTGTTGTAGAGCGAGAGGTTCCTGCCGGTCAAATTCGGCTGCAATGCAGCAGATCACTGGTGTTGGTAAACACTAGCGATCTGCCTTCATTGTTATAACAACATATTGTGGTGTTGTTCAAATCGTTATGATTCTGTATTACGATCTTGACAATCAATTTAGTTAATTGAGACAAGGGATGCCGTCGATTTACCATATTCGCCTAGACCAGTGGTTCTTAAGTGGTGGTCCGCGGACAAGTAGTGGTCCCTGGAAACTTCTCAAGTGGTCCGCGAACCATGCCAATAAATAAGTGACAACACAACTTTACCCGAGCGCGTCATGTCTTCAACATTATTACATCCAGACCAATAAGGCAACTGTGTGGTCCGCGGTATAACGAAAATTTGGCCAAATGGCTCCTCAGGACTAATAGGTTAAGAACCACTGGCCTAGACCAAAAGTCTTCAGCTCAGTAGTTAGAAGCGCCTTGTTTCTGCTATCTTTTTGGCGCCCTCTTTGCTTCGGACCTAGGATCTGGTGCAAAGCGTGGGGCTTTGAGCTGCCCTGATTACGAAATGCAACTTAATATTAACATGTAAGATTTGTTCTATTTTTCGGTTAGTTTGATGGGTGGGGTCACTTGGAACGTTTGGACAGGCACTAGATTAGTTTAGCGTTAGTGTAGTTACGCGCCCGGTTTATTCGTCATGTTTTTCTTGTTTCACAAGCAAAGTGGCACTTGCGGCATACGGATCTCTTGTGTTTATTTAATTTCTACCCAGTCTTTTGGGCATGGTTATTTCCTTAATGATTTAATCGTTGACTGGGTCCTAAACCTCAATAATAACAAATTTAATCAAGAAATTAAACATAATTTACGACTTCGTTACGTTTAACGTTGCTGATCCATCTTGAGTGAACTAATTAGCTTAACTACTTAAATATGTTTGGATAATCACTTAAAGGTAAGTTACCTACTTAACAACTTAATACCCGTAAATCAGCCATACTAATAAGTTTTTGAGTATGTATTTCATTGTTTTAACTATGAAAGCACTAGCTTTGTTCGTTTATAGTAAATTTCCATATTTTCGTGGCGAAATAACTTCAGTGTACAAGTAGCCATATACTTATTCAAGACTAAAAAACTTTGCTCCAAAAGTTTTAAAAGACTTATACTCACTAACTCATTCATAAAAATTCTGAACATGTTTACGCTTGTAACAAGTAATTTTAGTTATCAATGAGTAATTCTTACAATATATAGTTCAAGTTTTAGATATGTTACCAAAGTAGGCATTATGTATTAACAAAACCGAAAGAATTTTGGGAGTCGGACTCCGAAGATTAACGCGTTCTACTTCCACTATAAAACTCTTCAGCTTTATATCACAAGATCACAATTAACAGTTCTACACTGAAGAACTTAAGAAAGAGAATAAAAACGTGAAGGTCATACGTCTAAGATTTTAATTACGCAAGAATATAATATGCATGTATAATTATATTACCTACCCACCTACCGAGTATAAATACATAATATAACAAACTAAAATAAATCATGAGCATAATTTATACAAAATTGTTTGGGAGTTTTTCCTAATTTTAATTAGGTGTCTATTGCTATTAATATCGTTAGAATTACACTTAATTGCAAAAATATTGAAACGAACAAACAAACACTGTTTTTAATCTGTTTCCTGACTACAATCAGGAGCTAAATAGGTACTTTCCAAGCGTGCTCTATCTACGCAAGCCTGTTAAAAAAACTACTTGTACATGTATACTATTATAAAAAATGTATATTGTGTATACCTAGTAATGTGGGAAATGTGTACCTAATAGTGTAATTACCACAAATAAATACATTCTTATTCTTACATTCTAAATAAGTACACTAATCTGTAATACCCCGACTTACGCGGTTTTCAAATGTCACTTCTTTTACTAGTCAACTACCTATATATTGTTAGTTACATTTTTTAAAGCGTTCTTCGTCTAAACAACTAGTAATATCTTCTATAAAGTTTACCATAAAAACATTCGACCTCAATTAAAATTAATGTTATTTTGTTTATCATTTATACCGAATTCACGAATTCGACGTTACGTTCTTACGGGGTTACAGCTCGGGCTCACCTAACTTCGGGATATTATTGTGTCTCGTTTGTTGTATACAAGTATTTGCAATCTGATCTGACAATACTAACCATGTACCGGAATATGTTAAAGGCCTACGCCCTAGAGACCCCTCGTAAAACAGGAACCTATTACAATAACCGTGACCTATATATAAGGGATGCCTATGTCGGTAAACATCCTCCGACTGATAATGATGATAAAAAATAAAGACTAGAAAATGAAACAGTAAACTTTATACTATCAGAGACCTAATCCAAGCACGTAATCTTTGGGCTCTTCCCAAAGATTACGGGCTTCTACTTGTTTTGATGCTTTTTTGTAGTCAAGTGCTGTTGTCTGGTGGTACACACCTTCTGGCCCACAGTGTGGTTAAGACCTAAATAAGGCCTACTAAGGAAGAACTAGACTAAGACCTATATAAGTCACATTACGAGGTACAGCTGTTTATATATATTATATATTTAAAAAACATCGATTGGAAATTCGCTTTAGAACCTTTAAGTGACTTAAAACTAAAAGTAAAAAAAACAGACGAGCAGTCGAATCCTTTAGTGACTACTGACTCATAAACATTCGCATAAAGGTTAAGCAAATGCGTTACTTCCTTCGGCCTTCCTATAGACCAACGGAAACTCACGCAAACGCGGCCGGACACACTTTAAAGACGGTAAAGTATGAGGGACAGGTAGGACAGATCCTCAATCCTGTCGGCGCAATTCGATAACAACGCAGAAATCTCTTACAAAATATAGGGTAATGGAATATAAGCCGGTAAGTAGAGATTTGGCGAGTAACGTGACTAGTAATTTACCACAACATTATTATAATTTACAAAAGTTGAAAACATTAACATTTGTATAGATAAAGTAGGTATAACCTTATGCCTACTTTATCTACACGTAATGACGTAAATAGATATACCCGTTTATTGTAGGTAGACTTTGCATAAATTTTCAATTTCCGTTTTGTTTGATAACTTTAATGAAGTAGGTAACTAATTCTTTATTTTGGGCGATTATAAATATTTCATAGATAATAATTTAATATCAGATAAGTAGTAAGTAGTATATATGTATTATAATATTATTATCACTTACATCATAGCTCCAAGTACACGACACGCCTGCGAACTTGGCGACACAGCGGCCGATCTCGACGTCCTCGTGTGTAGTGTACAGGTGCTTGAGACAGTACTTCACGTGAGGGGCGACCCTCCTCAGCGTCTCCCGCGATATGAGCACTCCCGGCCCTCCCATGCAGAAGTTCTCGTTGTAGTCCAAGGCCAGAGCGTCCCTCTCCGCATTCGTGCCTCTGCCTGCCTGGCCTATAAACTGAGGCTTTCTACTGTCGACTGAGCGCAGAAACTCTCCCAACTTATCACCCCTGACGTAAACGTCGTCGTCCGCACGCATGAACCACTCAAACTTTTCGCCGTACTTCTCGTACATGTACAACAGCATGAGAAACGATTTCTTCTGCGGCGGGTAGCTATCGTCCACGTTTTTCAGTGGCACTATGGGTAGACCCGGCGCCCGGGATATTTCGGAGCTGAAGAACGCTATCCGCCCCGGCAGATCCTTTGCCCAGGTCTCGTAAACCGCCCTGGCTCTCGTTTTCAAATACAGTTCCGCCGTCATAACACCCACAAACACTAGCGTTCTGTTGGAGTTCTCCACAGTCTCGTCTGCCCGTAAACCTATCAATTTAAGTGGCTCCGGTGCCACATAGAGTTTGGACACGTCCGCACAAGATTCTATAGGAGTCCGGGATGAAGTCCTTAAGCACAGTTTGAGGAAGACCCCGAGGGTCACGCCGGCCACGACGCCTGCCGCCACATGCATCCATTTCCCTCTCCGAGGCATCTCGACTGATGAACGCTCCTTTCACCCGTCCGCATGTGTGCATTCCAGGAATAGTCTTTTTATCCCTTTTTCGTCGGGGTGAGTTTTAGCGGGCCGCCTCTGTGATCACATGGCCGTATTGTCACGTCACGCGAAATTGTACGCCACTATCGGTGTCACGAGCTAACAAATATCGAATTTGCAGATGTAAGTTGTTATCGATGCGAGTGCGGCGAGGTGCGACGCGTGTTGAAACACGCCGCGCATTTTACGTCACAAGACCCGTGCGACTCGGTCGCCGGCCGCGGCAAAACTGGACCGTCTCAAAACAAAACTCAAGCAGCGGTAATTCGGACTGTCCGCGCGTCTCGTTCGCTCGTACGCCGCCGGCGATTCCGTCCTTATCTGTGCTAATAATACGTGCTGAATTCAAATGAACATTGAACCGGCTCCATTCATCGCAGTGGCGCGCGGCGGCGAGACAGACGTGGCGCGGTAGCGGCCATTGTCTGAGTAGCGGAAACATTTCACTATTTGAGGAACTAGTAATCGACTACGTCAGACGACAAAGATCTCATAAACGCCGATAGCCCGGTGCTTCACGTTTTCTATTAACATCTGTGTCGAATAAGACCGCCTCAGTTGTAATTACGTCCAGTATTGAAACAGTTATTTTCGCATGAAGTTCGTAATAAGCCGTGGGAAATTGTACAGTAAATATATAGTTAACTTTTTATAAGCTATTCGCTACTCGGGTAGTACTTTCATTGAATTACAGTTCCCGAAATATTAAGAATGGGCTATTTTCCAATATTAAAAATAAAAGCTTATGTAATCTTTAATTAATACCTATTATGAATTTTGTAGTGAAATAATTTGTAAAAAATTAATATTTTATATTAAAATCTATTTTTAAAAATATTTATTTTTATTCTTAAGTCACGTGACACGAAGCGACGTGAAATTGACGACGACGTAACACGTGTATGCTGATTCCGAAATCTACTGATAGTACCAGCCAATTACTTTAAAATGTAACTTTTTTACTGTATTCTGTAATATGCACAATAAAGTATATTTCATCCATTCATTCATTCATAGTACTAGTCACTTGTTAAATTTATAAGCTCATCTTATGGATTTGTCAACTGACAACAACAATAAAAAAGTTATAATATAGGCAGTAATTTTCGTAACGCTAACAAAGCTAATATATCCCAAGACGCCATTTTGCTTATAGAAGCGTTTTCGCAGGTTTTATAAATTATGAATCTTTGATTTGAAAATTTGAGATAAGTAACATAAAATTAACTTAAGTATCAGAAATAAAAACCAAAAATTGTATAAGTTCCTTGATCATTGATAAACATTCTGGAGTGGTCTTTGAAAACTTGGTAAATAGCTGATTCTATATTTATTGATAATTATTATTATTATTATCAAATGACGTGACAGCACAGATTATAGCTGGGTCTTTGTACCTGTCATGTATACCTACACCTAACAGTAGGTGGCGATGACACTCGTTGAATTTAAGCGGCTACTTAGCTGTCATTTACTAACAGATCTCGCCCATTGCGCACTAAACAAAAGACCTTCATTGATCGTTCTCAGAGTAACAGTAAACAAACAGTCAAAACAAAAAACCCACTGAGTTGTGTGACCAGTGACCACACAATTCTGTTATTTGGAATAAGTGGTAGGCATTCAAGTACGTCAAATAGTATGCATAGATATGCCATCATATTCTAATTCAAAATATTGATATAATATTATGTTTCAAGTAGCAATAAGGTTTAGCCAACCTCTGTATTAGTTCCGTACAGCCAACATTGGCATTTGCCCCTGTGGCCAGAAATTGAACGTGACTTTATCATTTCTAGCCAATTTACCTGGGGTAATAACTACCTACTACATTTAGCTAAGTATTGTACCTATAAGTTATAGGCTATAACCTAAGTGAATAACGTGACAAACGCCGAGTCCAGGCCACCTTAAAAGTTTTAACAATAAGATCCTATAAGGGTTACATTTAATAATTTACGGATTCCTAAAAATCACCAGACAATATTTGTAGCTTCTAGTATAAGTTAGTATCTGTAATCTAAGTATAATTATACCAACTTCTACAAACCGTTTGAAAATAAAAACAATCGAGGGTGAGGCCTGCATCAAGCCCACATCTGCCGGGCAAATGACGTCTGGATTTCTGGAAAGTGGTTCGAAGTTCGAACACAGCCGCCGCATGTGCATCGGAGAGTGGTTTTTTATCTATTTTTACTTTTTGGGCGAACTTCGGTCGCCAATTTTGCCGATGCATTTTGAAAGTAGTTTTTTTTCTTGTTGTGAGATTCGTTTCCAGTAGCTACCGGCCGAATGCTCTTTGAGGTTGATTTTGTTTTTATTATGGTAATGTATACATTGTCCGAGTTCATTAAGGATGGTACAATCCAAAAATGAATAAAATACTTTTTATTTTTTGTAGGTAAGTACCTAAAAAGTGATTAAATACTTACCTAATTTTTGAAAAAAATTACAAATTTTACTCCGATAAGCGGTGTGCATAAAACTCGCAAGTACTGCACTACTACCAAGCAATTTTAATAATAAAAACAAGCCAAGTGCGAGTCGGACTCGTGCACGAAGGGTTCCGTACCATTATCTACGAAAACGGGAGCTTATCTTTTGTATGGGAGCATAAAAATCACGTTTATTGTATGGGGGCATGTACATGTTCTTTTGTTTTTTAAATTACCCCGCCAGCCATCTTGGAAATTGGCAGTCAACCCAATTCAACAATAATAATTCTAACAACTCATTTTGCTATGAAAATAAAAAAATAAATACTAATGCACATTACACATCGTCACCATGACAAGCTATTTTATCAAGTCATGCCAAATGTAGGTAGGTATAGTATAAGAGGACAAACGAGCAATCGGAGCCTTAAGGTGATTAGCCAGTAGCCGCGCCCTTATTGACATGCCCTTCAATCCCTCTGTAGGCCACAGGGCCACAGGCTACTCAAAGTCTGCACGAAACGCGAGCGAGAGGTACCTATCCGATCGTGCCGGACCAATTCTTTATTTTCTTTTTTGGGGCAAACGAGCAGTCGAAGGCATATTCATACCGACGCGCGACGCCCTTAGACATCCTCATGTAGGATATATAGATTGTTGCCATCTTTCCCCCTCCCCTCTTCATAAGACACCGGCTAATTACACACCGGACGAAACACGACATCACTGCTGTCTCTTTACACCAGTATCGTCTAAGCGAGAGGTATCTCCTCGACCGGCGGCATGCATGTTGCGTGGCACTACTTCTTTCTACATTTTCGGCTGCAATGCAACAATTACATAAAACAACATAAAAAAAATCTCACAAGTCACAGAACTATTAATAATTTCACCAGTTCGACAAAGAAAGTCATTTATTTTTCGCGGGGAAATGCATTTACGCACTACCACCGGACCTGGATGGGATCCGAGGGGTGCGTGGGGCTCGCGGCGGAGCCGAATGCCCACTAAAACCACGCGGGTGCCATCGGCCGCCCATGTTGGAGTGACCCGGATCTATCAGCGACGGGGCGCTCCGGTGACTGGCCAGTCCCACAGTCATGAACTGGAATTCTTCAACAGAGAGGCTACTGCGGTAGACCGGCCTTAGACCTTTCATTGTCTGGGCCGGACAGGCGATATAAGTCGCGCATAGCGCCTTTGTCGTGCTCCCGTTTTCCATCGGTGGGACAGGCCATTTTCTGCCCTCTCCTTTCTAGCCCGCTCCGCTGCCTCCTTCTGAAGCATAACAACCTCGCAGGAAGAACCCCTCACCTCCCAGGACCTATCATTTTCAAGGATGGAAGGGATGACGCTCGGGAGTGAGAGGTCCGGCCGCTTATCGTTGAAATAAGTTCGTGGCACTGTACGGCCTATTTAGGGCAAACCTCTAGGGTATGCTGGGCCGTGCCTTCCTTCGCGCCGCACTCATGGCAGCGCGGCTCTGCCTCCTGTCGTATGCGACACAGGTGCAACCATGCCTGGTAAGGACGACGGTAGTCTAGGTACAGCATGGCAGTAGACCCCGCAGCGAAAATCCTCCAGGGCTAATCTTATAAGGGACTAACACTTCGGTACTAAGGACTCCCTGTTACGAGTACACGGACTGTAGTCGGCCATAGCCGAACATGTTAAAATTGTGATTTTGGGGATGGATGGACAGCAATCATCCTCCCCGGATGGGCAAACTCACTGGCACACTGTTCCATCTACTTAGTTTGCTATATTGTTGTGTTGTGGCGGCAATGGACTGACGACTTGATTACGGTCGTGGATGTACGTGACATAATCGCGACCTGTAGCGCTACTTGACCAGCTGTGGACGTCCTTTGGATGATACGAACTTGACAGCTCGGGGCTCTGGTGGAGCCCGGGCTAGGAGGTCTTGGAGTTGAAAAGGGGACCTTTTATGGGTACAAAATCTTAGGCGCATAAGGCTTACGGGGACCCAGGCTGCAGTCCTCTGTCCCAACCTGGGGACAGAGGACTGCAGCGCTCAGGCGCTAGAACTAGAGGGTTAGCTACGGACTACTCTCACGATGTTAGGTGTACCACCTGTCGTAGGTGCGAAAAAGTACTAATCACATATTCACCCGAGATGTGGATGAACGTGACCCGTGTCGATATTTGTCCAGTGGATGTTCTACGGACTACGGCTGATGTGAACTTAAGGGTTAGTTTTTTTTTTTTCTTTTTTATGATATAGGAGGGCAAACGAGCAGCCGGAGCCATTTTCATAACTACCGACGCCCACAAACATCCGCATAGAGGCTATACAGATGCGCTGCCTTCCTTTCTCTTCCCACCTCCGTGGGCCACCGGCTACTTACACACCGCACGTAACGCGACAGCACAGCTGTCACTTTACGCTAGTCTCGTGTAAGCGAGAGGTACCTCCCCGGTCGTGCCGGCCCAATTCGACTGCATGCAAGCATGCAGTGTGGCACTACCTCTTACCAAAAGTAGTTATACGGACTTCTATCACATCACAAAGGGTCAACAGTTGGAATCCTGGTTCCTAATCTCCTATCTGGTAATTTTATAGCGCCTGGGTACTTTTGACACCGCCACGTCCGATACTTCAACAGGTGACGGTGGATCTAGCCCATGTGTGAAGGTTGACTTGTAATTGCTAAACCATATATTTACCTGTTATGTAAACAATTATTGTGACATGTTTTTGTGACACCTCAATGGCGTAATATTTTGATCTTCAGATTCTTAATCCTACTATTTATACATAGGTACTTGTATAATGTATAGCCTATGTGTAGGATAATGATTCATTGGCATATAATAACAAATCCGAGTTTAGTCAGTTCATATCCAACATCCATGGGCGACAGTTGTCTTATAATAGTCATAAAGTCCAAATGGTATTAAAGGACAATAAATTAAAGTTCTATAAAAAAAGAACCTTTCCTAAGAGCACTACCAATATTTTCACTTAAATTGGGGCAAAACTATGTTTTTTTTCTTTTAGTACTATAAACATATTATCCTTAAACGACAATTCACAGTAAAAAAATATGAGATAATAATAGGTAATTGGATAAAAATCTACGTTTTGGTGTGCGCGCGAATAACAATATTGTAACGTCGACGAACGTACTAAGGGCCTGTCCACATGCACACGGTACGGCGCCGTCGCCGTATTCACGGTGCACACGGCGCCGTACGCCGTGAATACGGCGCCGTATTCACGGCGCACGGTGCCGTATTCACGGCGAGGGCACCGTGGCACGGTGTCGTCGCCGTGGTACATAGTATAATCAAATATAGACTCAATTTGTATGACAACTTATAATACTTGTAAATTGTAACTTTTTATACGATTGTGCAATGTGTCAATATAAAGTAAACATAGTCTTTATGTTTATTTGAACATTAATACAATACGTATTGTAATAACCAATTTGCGTACCGTACGAAAAAAAAAATGATTACTGCATATAAAATGAATATATTTTTTATGGTATAAGGGGGGCAAACGAGCAGTCAGTTCGACGTGCTTTAAATGTTTCGCTCTTAATTACTTCCAACGACGATATCGCAAAAACTATTCGTCTGATTGTTATACTGTAAAAGGCAATTTTAATCCGCATTTAACGCCTAAGCTAACTAACATACTCATTTAGATAAGCATTAATACTGAAGTAAAGAAAATAGCTTTGAAAACAACTTAACGTTTTTAATTAACATTTTGATCATAAAAGTGCTTATAGTGAGTTAACCTTAAAATCTAGACATATGCTGTCGCGGACTTTTTTTTAGAACTTTTAGAGGAGAACATTTTTGTCATACACGATTTTTGCAATACTTTCACCGTTTGTCTAGCGCACGCAAGGAAAGCTGTAAATTATTACATTTTTCCCCGTTTTCGAAACATTTTTAAATGCTGTTCGGCTCTTATTACTCATGGCATGATGTTATATAGCCTATAGCCTTCCTCGTTAAATGGTCTAACTAATACTGAAAAAAAAATTCAAATCGGACCAGTAGATCCAGAGATTAGCGCGTTCAAACAAACAAAAAAACAAACTCTTCAGCTTTATTTAAGTAAGAGGTAGTGCCACACTGCATGCTTGCATGCAGCCGAATTGGGCCGGCACGACCGGGGAGGTACCTCTCGCTTACACAAGACAGGAGTAAAGTGACAGCTGTGCTGTCGCGTTTCGTGCGGTGTGTAAGTAGCCGGTGGCCCATGGAGGTGGGAGGAGAAAGGAAGGAAAGGAAAGCGCATCTGTATAGTCTCTATTCGGATGTCTGTGGGCGTCTGTAGTCATCAAAATGGCTCCGACTACGCATTTGTCCCCTTATACCATAAAAAAAATATCCATTTTGTATGCAGTAATCATTTTTTTTTGTACGGTACGCAAATTGGTTATTACAATACGTATTGTATTAATGTTCAAATAAACATAAAGACTATGTTTACTTAATATTGACACATTGCGCCAACATTATTACAATCGTATAAAAAGTTACAAGTTACAAGTATTACTAGTTGTCATACAAATTGAGTCTATATTTGATTACACTATGTATTCCACGGCGACGGCACCGTGTCACGGTACGCTCGCCGTGAATACGGCGCCGTGCGCCGTAAATACGGCGCCGTACGCCGTAAATACGGCGCCGTACGCCGTAAATACGGCGCCGTATTCACGGTGTACGGTGCCGTGGGCACCGTGAATACGGCGACGGCGCCGTACCGTGTGCATGTGGACAGGCCCTAAGTCTACGAAGCGTGAGATCGCACAGCCACAATAGCGGCGCCATCGACTTGTTAGTTGTTGCCACGTCTGTGGACTAAAGCCTGATGGTTCTCTGTCAATAGAGCTACGATTTTTAAAAGTTGGCCTTCAAAGGAGCATGGCGTTCCATGGTGGTCCACCCACCATGGAAGGCCATGCATAAATAAGTTTTTAATTATTTTTTTTCTATGATATAACTATAATTTACCAATTTGTAGTATTATTGTTAAGGCGGCTAGAGAAAAACCTCATTCAATCATCTGCCAATATTTCAACTGTCTTATTATTACGGTTTATGAGGGACAGACAGCGAGTTCTTATTCATAGGATTTCGTTTCTACCCCTGGGTACCCCTCTATACAGTACTGTACTCCTTAAAAATATATTTCATAAAATACAAACTTTAATATTTTCTTCTAGTAAATAAAAGAACGGGTACATAGCCAAAGAAACCATAAAATGAAAATAACATTTTATTAATAATATAATTTCAAGTATGAAGCCACAGTATAAAATCACGCTAGCACGCCCAAGCATCACTTATCACAAGAATACAAATAAATAAAAAAAAAACAGTGGTTGGAACTAACTAATATTTCACTCTAATAAAATTATTCGTGTAGAAAAATAATATTCTATATATAATCGCTTAAAATTTTATATCACTATACAAGCAACTATGTAATGTGCTTTTCATAAAATAAGATCAGGCTGAGGTTCGGGAAAGAGGGACTGCGCCGTCGCAGAGGTGCCCTGTCGCTGACAGGTCCGGGGAACCCCAGTAAGGTCTGCCGATGGCACCAGCAGGGCATGTCCAAATACTTCCTACCCAGGGTAGGAAGTAAAGGGCGTTCTTCTTTTATGGTAAGTATAAGGAGGCTAAGACTACCGACGCCCATCAGACATCCGCATAGAGATAGACAGATGCGTTGCCCTCCTTCCTCCTCCCACCTCCATGAACCACCGGCTACTTACACACCGCACGAAACGCGACAGTACAGCTGTCACTTTATTCTCGGCCGCTACTCTTAAACAAAGGCCAGTTGCAGTACGTAAAGCATTTCCACGTGAAACCAAAAATCACCCTGATGCTGAGCTACACCTGGTCTACTGGGTAAGATCAGGAAGATTAAGAAAGGGAAAATTACGGTATTTACATACCCTACCGTCTATTATAAACGCGAGTGTGTTATGTTTTACGTTCTTTCGTGCAAAAACCTCTGGAATATCGCCCACATGTATAAGTTTGTTTTGATTTGCTTGTAAGAAAATCGAATTGTTCCCTACTGTTCTAATTGGACGTGTCTGCTCACGTCAGCCGTACCTCCTCTCTGCGTAAGGGACCATCAATAGATATACTGACAATGATATATGGAAAAATCATTAATAATAACCAGCGGCACAGAAGACTCGTGACTCTCAAAACGGAATACAGATTTCTGCAGGCACACCATATTGCTGAAAACTTTTTGTATGAAAAGCACTTTTTATATTTTAAATGCAACTTTGTACTGATCGAAAGTTTTGTTAATTGACATTTTGCATAAAATCCGACAAGAGTAGAGCAGAGTAGGTAGTGTGTGTGATGTTAGAAGTTGCCCATTGAATGCTCCAGGAATTAATAAAATAAAACTATCACCACAATAACGCTGCGCGGCAGTATTGTTCAAATATTACCACGATCCTCCTTAAATCTTCAGTAAAAACATAAAGCCTGAATAATTCATATATGTACATAGAAACTAGTACTCTCGTACTGTATTAATCTGTTTGGATTCACAAACAGACAGACTATACACATTCTATCATAATTAATTGATGTGTGTTGTGTTCTATGTTGTGTAGTTCAAAGTAATATTTAAATAATGCCATCTAAAGAGTTTTTAGTTCGGAAACTTCTGCAGTACACAGTCACATTTCTTTACAATAACTATACAATATTTCATTCATAGTAAGTACATTCATTCGTAACTCACAAAATTTACAAAATCTCTGTACTACTGCACTATATTAACAAGAAATTAAATATATTAACATTGAATATAGGAAAAGAGTATCGGATACTAGAGTTCGAAAAAAAACGCATTTTTCGTGAACTCATGGTCACCCTAGCACAAATTTTCAAGTTGCACAATCTGTGTACTTAACGCAATACAAATCTTGGTCTCCTGAACAAACATTTTGCCTCACAAATTCGTACGACAGGAATTATTGAGAAAAAGCAAAACAAAAATTATTTGAAAATAACCATATTTTGAATATTTAATTTGAATACTCTTATCTCTCTTTCACTACATTATGCATATTATACATTCTTAGTTTAAACCTTAAGTGAATGGTAAAATAATTTCAACTTAACCAGCAAGAAGATGCAATAATTTATAAAATAACATTTGTATGAAATACAAGGAGTATCAAATTTGAGGTGTCAATTCAGCATAATCTATAGATAGGTATAATAACTTACTACATCTATCATCAAGCATAATAATTTGTGAGCATACCACTTAACAAAAAAATTCTATAATTACTAGCCAACTCTTAAAATTGTTTTAATGTAATAAAATAAATAAAGAACAAGATTGAAATAAAATTTAGTTGGCATAAAGACAATCAGAATAATGGACTTTACAATACTTCTTTAGTATTTTAACAGGTATTTATGTGTGTAATAACATATTTCATATCTGTAGGTACAGTAGGTACTTTTAAAAACTAAATAAATAATGCCTATCCATTATTATCTTTCGACAGAATTCAAATTAAACCAACATCGCCCGGCAACTTCAATTTTTATTATCATTGCGGTACTTACAAATTAGATGCGCTTGAGAGCGTTATCTACTTACATTACCACTGGCTCTATACAACAGGCCAAACTTTCACTATATTATATGTTACATTCCAATAATAGCCAGGGAATGTGTGGATATGTGGGTACTTCTGAAGCAAATTTAATTTTTTTTTTAATTTTCACGTACATTTTTGAATCCAACTAGATATAGATAGATATTATAAATGCAAAAGTTTGTTTGATAATCTTTCATGCAAAATTTACTGATCTGATTTGGTTAAAATTTAGTATAACTCTTACTATTTGAAGTAACGTACTTTTTTTAAATAAAAAAAAAACTCTTTCGAGATAGATTTCACTGTGTTGAAATAAAAGGGATAGCTACTGATTTACCGAATAAAATTATACAGGTCAAACTCAGATAAAAAAAAATAGTGTGCCAAATATTTACATAATTAAACAATACATATAACGAAATTTTTCAACTACACTAATTAAAGGTAGGACTAATGGCAAATAAGCAGTAGGTTAGATAATAGATACATCGATTTTTACGTATTATTGGGAAATTATAGAGGCACTGGCATTCCAGATGCACTAGATAAGCCCTCTTCAGAACATTTCAGAACGTTCAATAAATTATTTTATGAACCAAAGCTCTAGCGGAAATATAATTTCGTATATTGAATGCAGTGTGAGAAAGCTGCGTGCGCAATAAAGTTATTTACCTAGTAAAATAAAAAAAAAACACGAATGTTTCTGACATAATGAGTAATCTTAATTTAATTGTTTTTTGATATTCCGATGTACTAGTTTCCGTGAGACGTGAGTGTAATAAAGTGTAAAAAGTTAACAATATTTTTTCTATTGACCATTTCTGTGACTTTTAAAAATAATGCATATTTTATTTTTCTGTACCTAATAAAATAAGAAAACAATTTAATTTATTATGGGCGTCTATACAGTGTACCTACTTATAAGTTTGAGTTTCATGCATTGAAAATTTACACCATCTTTAGCAATAAGTGGCAACACTGAATAGAAACTCAATAAAATCGCATTATTTTCCAAAAAAACATAGTGAAATTATAAGTGAACTTGGTACGATTAGGTTCGGTAGTCTGTGACCTACGAAAGATATTTACGAAAGGATAAAAAAAGAACGATGTTAACCCCTATGTCTTGAACATTCATCATCGTTCAACAATTGATCGTGTATAGACTGCTTTGGCAACCTTCCTTTGCATACATTAAATTGTATTTTTATGTTTTTATACATGTAAAAAAATCACAAAACTATGCTCACTAAAGTTTTGAGAACTATATAGTAAACCAAAAGAAACTGTAAAATATTTCCGGCTTTAAATTATAACTTTGTAAAACTGCAGTATAGCTGCTAGCGACCCCCAAATACATTATGGTGTAGTGTGACAACGGTTACAGACAAACGAGGACAGTCCTAGCATACTTCTCTATAAATATAATTTATTCAAAATTTGTTACAACAATCACACATCTTATTGAACCTCTTTTAATAATAACAGCGTAAAAACTTTATACAATATATTTCTTAAATATAATTATAGTCTCATTTAGATATACGGATGTATGAACATTTATTCTCAGTAGGCTCTGACCAATGGCTCTTATCTTGCACAGGGGCACATCCAGCCTGAATCCGCTTCTTGTTACATTAGGGCCCTAGAGCTCAGCCCCACATACATACAGACTGCCAATATTTTTCTATAGCAGTTATAAGGGGGTAAACGAACAGTTGGGGCCTCTTGGCCACTACCGATGCTCCTAAATATGGTAATGAGCGTGATGCGCTCTTCCCAGAAACACACACCACACAAAACGCGACCTCATATCAATTTAAGGTATACTATCAGCGAGAGGCGACTCATCCTTTATGATTCAGCTGCATTTAAGCAATGGCCTCTTAATGAGTTTCATATCACCCTTGCATTACGATAAACTAATTAAAATAATCAAGAATCCATCGAGAATCATCATAAGTCAACTTCGGTAATTGTATTGCTATTGCCCTTCATATAATTTATATTAGACAGCGCACAATTTACAACATCCCATTTCGAGTTCTATGTGTATTAGGAAACCAGGTCGTCCAAAGCTTTGTCTCTATTAAACTCGTGTTTTGCCAGTGCTGCTGTCACCCTTCCTTCCGAGAAGCCCAGATCCATCAGCTCCCCAAGGACAAGCAGGCACTCGATTATCTGGAAACAAGTACACAACATACATTATATATTATCATTTGTAATGTATTGTTGAAGCATTGCTTTGCCACCTGACGAAAACACTAACTCAGAAACCTTTGCGGGCTAAAACATAACATCATTACTAAACATAACATGATCAAATGCATAGTTTGCGACTATATTGACTCTGCATAGGACATGCAGACAAACATTCAATTTTATACATAGACTAGCTGCGCCCCGCGGTTTCACCCGCGTAACTTTCGATCCCGTGGGAATATCGGGATGAAAAATAGATGTTGGCCGATTCTCAGACCAACTAAATATGCTCACAAAATTTCAGGAGAATCGGTCAAGCTGTTTCGGAGGAGTATGGCAACGAAAACTGTGACACGAGAATTTTATATATTAGAAGATAAGTGGCACCGGTTTATTTACTACGGTTAGTTTACTATCAGCAACATACAAATTATTCTCAACAATATTATTGAGCAGAATGGCACCAGATATAGATAAACAGCAGCCAATCGAGCAAGCAGGATTTAGATCAAACTACTCTACAATAGATCACATACAAACCATAGAACAGGTGATAGAGAAATTTAATGAGCACAATATGCCACTCTATATCGCTTTTGTTGATTATTCAAAAGCATTTGATGGCATAATGCATAACTCGATATGGAGAGCATTAGAAAACAATGGTATAGAAGAAAAATACATAAATATCATAAAGAACATCTACTCCAATGGTGTAAGTAAAGTCAAACTAGACAGAGAAGGAGAGGAATTCACCATAGGCAGAGGTGTAAGGCAGGTGGACCCACTTTCACCTAAACTCTTCATAGCAGTTCTCGAAAACATATTTAAAAAACTGGAATGAGATAACAAAGGTGTGTGGATTACCGACAAACGTCTTACTCACCTCAGATTTGCGGATGACATAGTCCTATTTAGCAAGTCTGCCACAAATTTAGAAGAAATGCTATGTAGCCTGAATTCAGAGAGCAGAAAGATAGGATTAGAGATAAATCCTAGTAAAACTAAAATCATGACAAATAACCGACTGGTAAAGATTAAAATAGAAGAACAAGTAATAGATTATGTAAATGAATATATTTATTTAGGAAAATTAGTTTCTTTCAAATCTGGTAGCAATGAAAATGAAATCAACCGAAGGATCAACATGACGTGGAAAAATACTGGTCACATAAGGAAATTCTAAAAGAAAAATATAGCCTAAAAATATAAAAGACCATAATGGACTCGTGTATCCTTCCTACTCTATTATATGCATGCCAAACTTGGGTTTTTACTAATAAAATAAGAAAGAAGATGCATGCCAACATGCTATGGAGAGAAGCATCCTGAGGCTAAGGCTAATAGACAAAATAAAAAACTCAGAAATTCGTAAGAAAACGTTAATCATGGATGCTTTACAACAAGCATTAAAGCTCAAATGGAGCTGGGCAGGCCATATAGCTAGGCAAGAAAAAAAGTGGGACAATTATAACCACCGACTGGAGAGGCCGAGAGAGAGAGAGAGAGAGAGAGAGGAGTACCGGCTGGACGAAATAGTAAAAACACAACTGCGATAGGTATGAACCTTCTTAAGGAAAATAGCGACCACATGGGCAGACAAATTTTCTGTGCAGTACACACTACACTCAAGTCAACTTGAAAGAGGCGTGGAAGCCCCGTCATGTTTTAAAACTGTAGCAGAAGACTTTAAGATGCATGGCATTGACCCAGAAAAGAAGAAAATACAAAGATTTAAGTTAGGTTTGATAATACATAATATGATGAAAATTGATTAATGTTCATTGTGAGCATGGTGCTCATCACACTTCTTGCCCAGTGGCCTTATGGCACCCTTGACTGTATACCCATGCACTTTGAAAACTTCTGAAGTATACTATATCTAATAGGACAAAGAATTAGCTTCATATCAACAAAATTAACTTTTATGTGCAATTCATTTTAGAACTGTCAAATACAAGCCAATAATTTTTTGGGTTAACATCATGAACTAAAACAAATTAATGTAAACAATGCTTTTAAGGCATTGTTTTTATCATAAGAGTAATAAATAAATCAAGATTACATAATGTATTTGATTAGACATTATGGGACTAATATGGCAGGAGCTGATTAAATTTTATCAAAATACTAAATTAATGACTAAGTATGACATATATTTTAATTTTTGGTGTTTACTCTTTCAAGAAAGCATAACATGTAAATTAAAGAAACCACATTAATTCAAAACCACCCTTCAATCTCTTGCACACCTTTTATCAGAATCATGTTTGTCCTTAAGGTTTCTAATAACATGTAATTGAAAACACTTACCCTTTTGTCATTTTTGCCTACAAGGCTACAAACTCTTGCTACTCTATCAAGAGGAAAGCCCATGCCATGTATATTCTTGCAAGTAGTTTGCACTTCAACTGAAAGTCTATCATAAGGGTTTGGTAATACTTCAGCCTTCTTCCTCCTTTCTTTCTTTTCACTATTAGAGAGTGATCTAGGAATATTGTCCTGATGAGACGTTCCAGGGCTTGTATTACATGATCTCTCTGTGGCTCTAATTCTTGCTGAAACTACCTCATCATTCAACTCCTTAACTATATCAGGAACACTTCGAGACCTCGATTTGATTGAAGCCTGAGTACTTCCAGAGGGAACAAGTTCAGCATTTTCCACTTCTTGTGCACCATATGTGTTTTGCACATACGGCACCGTGGTACTGGCTTGTGGATAGTGGTAGTAATATGGTTGTGGTATGTACCCATTTGTGATGTCCACTGAAGTTGTAGGCATTTGGCTATTATAATATGATGTTGGGATAGTGTATGGTTGAGGAACAAAATACTGGTAATTTGGAGCATAGACATTATCAACAGGTACAGTGGAATCACAGACAGTGTCCGGTACGTAATAGCCATTAGTGGCAGGGTAATGTTGAGGGGATGTATAGACAGTATTACTATTCCCTATAGTTTGATCAATATATACATTAGGCTGATACACTATCCTACCAAGTTGGTCATGTGTACTACATGTAGTATATTGATCTGTATTGTAATTCTGTGGAATACTCGCCGATGATTGCTTCTGACTCTGCAAAACTTGAGCCAACAACTCCATATCATTTATTGTTTTCAATTCCACATTATCAAAGGGACTGGATGTATCATTTTCAAAGTCCTTAAATGTCATCATATCAACATTCTGTGCATTTGGAATTTTTGTCATATTTACATGCATTTTATAGTCTTGCAAAGGATCTGGATCGTCGAGTAAGTTATTAATTTGATAGTTTGACTGTATTTGTATGGGCTGAAGTATATTTGGTTGAGGCTCTTGTGTACATATATATTCTTTACCATTGCCAACTGTGTTGTCTCTCTCGGGGCTGTTGTCTCCTGTGACACAAGTTGTGCCACAGCTCTTGTCGTTTCTATCATCTTGTGACAGTGCACTTATCTCGTCAGTGCTAGGATACGACACCTCCGACACGCTCAACTGTTTCAGCTTTTCCTCAGCCTCAGCCGCAGCTATGGCATCCAGTTTCTTTTGTTTCGCCTCCTCAAGCAGTTGTAAGCGATGTCGCCTTTCGTTTTTCTTTGTCTCTTTTGCACTTTTGAGTTCTTTGAGTTTAGAAAGTATATTTTGTTCAAACGTAGTGCAGTATTGGACATTGTCAACAACGTTCTGGGCTCTAATTGGAGACTCTGAAACACTATGAGGCAGTTCTATTCGCGGAGGCCGTTTATATTTTTCGGATATTTTAACAGGAACACCGTCCACGTAGTCTCCAAAATGTGTCATATCAAAGACTTAAGTCGATGACCGCAAAAAAATAAGACGACTTAACTTGATTCTATAGATTTTTTGCACTTTTAAGGTTACATTATCTTCTTTCGACGTCATCACTCGTTGCATTAATTTCACTATTAAAATTTTGAGATAGCAAACCGTTTGACCTTCTCCATAATTATAAAATATTGTATTAAAACCATTTAAATTTCACCAATAAATAAAATGTGTATATTTTCAGACTACTTTGACAAATGTTTAGGACTATGACGACTGACGTTCAATCGTTGTTCAATGTCACAATGACTTGTGACTTGTGTGTTGCTACTAAAAACATGTAATGGTGTGATGTGCGTAAAATTCATAACAACTTTCAGTATTAACTTGAATATTGAACCTTATTATAAATTTAAGGAATTACGTCAATATTAAAAAATCATTAAAATTAAATAAAATATATCTTGATTTTCAAATTGGTTGAGTCTTTTTAACACTGGCTATATGCAATAATTAATGTCAATTTTGAAATAAGAAACTTCAACTTATGTCACGTGTAGTCTGTGCTTAATTGTGTCAGATGTCGCTAGTGGTTCATATATAAGTCATGGCGGATTCTTTAACAAATTTTTAGATTTACCGTATATTTTGTGGGTAGATTAATCATTTACGGCGTCGAAATATTTAAATATCGGTCTATTCAAACAACGAACGGTAAGATACAAGTGCGTAAAAGTTACTTTCAGTTAATAAGCAAATTCTTTAACAACTTGGGACGTTTGACGGACAGAAATCCGGCAGTACCGTAAGATTAAAATAAAATAAACTTGGAAAATCGACGTCGCAACTAAACTATGCCTCACACGCAAGAATAAGTGACCGCATAACGCAATTAGTGGACCTCATTATTTGAGTGTTTAAGGTTAGTATTCGACTATATTTTGACATATCTTTGCTCTTCTTCCAGATAATTTAATCCTATGTTTTCATCAGATTTCGGAAGCAATATGAACGACGGTGCACCGCTGGTGTATCATGGAAATGGTGGTTTTGGTGGACCGAGTACAATGTATATGGTACAGGGACAAATGGACCGCCAAACCTCGCGACAGTATCCCCTAGATATGCTGCAGGTTATGGGAGGTGTCGTCAATGGGAACGGATCACCTGGACAGGGAACTCCCAGGCGGTGGCACCACAAAAAGGACCGACAGCCGAACACGTCAGACAATGCCTTCGGTTATGAATCTGATGATTCCAGTTTATCAAGCAGTGCGTCTGGCTCTAACAAATCGAGTGAAAAAGGTAAGTGGATAAATTTTAAGGTTGATTCCGATGGGATTAACTGTTTACTTAATATAATAAAGCAGTAAAATAATAAACCAATTAATAGTTTTCAGATTACCCTCAACTTTTAAATTGTATTTAATACTTATTTGATAAATATGTTTTGATTTCAACTGTGGAAATTGTATTGTAGTTTATGTAGAGTACTTATAAAATCTTTTTTAAATGTCACTTAAACTTTGAAATACCTGTTTCTATGATCCATAGTCATAGTATGTATTTCACATCACGTCAGCTACAATATTAAGCCTTTCTATTTAGGGTTGTAAGTTTTTTTATATAATGTTATGACCATCATGAATGTTTCCAAATATTGCATGTTTATAATATTACAATAAAATAAGTGTTATTTCACACAACAATTTCAAACCAGTTTGAAATGAGGCAGGCAGAGAGAACCAAGCCCTATATATCACTGTCTTTACATCAACTTCATGTGGGAACTGTCAGGTCTTAATAAATAAATTGTTAATGTCAAGTTTGTTAACAATTTATATTAATATTTTTATTATATTTACTAACATAGTTTAAGTTTCAATCTAACAATATGTGCATTTTGTTGCCTGGTGCTTTAAATAAATAAAAAAATAAATAAATGTACACATTTGTCAACATTATATGGTGCATACAATTTACGATACATTGTTGTCAATAATCCAACTTTAGCAGTAAAATATTTAATGTGATGATGTCTTGACCAAACCCAACTGTTTAACCAGGCCTCTGGGCTTTTTATGTCACAAATTCTTGAAAAATGGCTATTACCAATAACTCTGAGAGGGAAGGAGGGCTACATGTCTATATAACCCCTATATGGAAGTTTTTGTGTATATATCAGGTGTTACAATAAAAAAATTAATAATGTTTATAATGGTTTTTATAATCTTTGTATTATATTGTTGACAAACAAGTTGATTTCCGTTGAAGATGATGATCACACTATATATTTTAATGCAATAGGAAGTCATAGCAACCACCTAGTGACTGCTAATATTGTTATGTTACCTAAACAAAATAATATTATTTAGTTGACTAGCAAATAGAAAAAGTATTTGGTTCCATTTTAATTTTATTTCACATAATGTATATAAACTGTGCCTTCAATCTATATTGTATATTGCAATAATGACTGCCTCATATCAACACACATCAGAAACATCTTGTATGGTTCATAGTTCATACTCTTCAGTTTCTAACGCTATGCTGATGATTAAATAAAATACTAAAGTAGGCTTCTGATGCTATATATTTGCTGTGGAGTACACGTCTGTGGCTCGCGACAATATATTGTGCACTGATTAAATCTAAATTATAACTGAAATGGTAATAACTCTCTGGATTCCGAAATATACGAAAGTGATGATGATGCACTCTGTACGGTTGCACCATACACAACCATACCTAGAACCATGAAATTTGGTTGGTACAGGGGTTTCTTTTATGAAGTAAATGAGCACTTGGATTTTTAGAAATTCGACTCCTGAGGGGATGAAATGGGGAGAGGGAGGGAGCAGAATTTTTTAATTTCGGGACTTGGCAGTTTAAAAATTGGTATACAGGCCCATCAGCGCCGGGTCCAGGTAGGCTGCAGCCCAGGACCCCGTAAAGCTCAGGGACTTTAAAATCATTTTTAATTATAAAAGGGCCCCTTTTCTCAACTCTAAGGTCTCCAAGCCCCGCAAGAGCTGAGGGCCATGATTATTTGTATTTTTTTTTTTTGTTCAGCCTATGTTGTCCCACTGCTGGGCAAAGGTCTCCCCCAAACTTCGCAAATATATTAATTATTAATATTATTAAGAGGAACATTTTTTTTTGTTTATATTGAATAGGCTCCAAAACCATTGGGCCCATTATTTATAGTGGTAAACGAGCAGCCGGAGCCATTTTTATGACCACCGACGCCTAAAGAAATTTGCATAGAGGTTATACAGATGCATTGCCCTCCTTCCTCCTCCCCCCTCCATGGGCCACCGGTTGCTCGCACGCTGCACGAAAAGAATACCTTTAAATAGATACATTAGCAGGAGGTAACTAAGGCTATCTTTTTTTGTTAAATAATTATTTAAAATATAAAATCTTAAATAATTATTTAACAAAAAATAATTATTTGCCTTCCAAGGAAGTGGACAGGGCCCACGGGTCGGCTCGTCTAAATATAAAAAGTAAGTGTACTTTGTGCCTGCTAACTTTGACAGTTTATACATATCAAAAGCCTTTTTAAATATAGTAACGTTCAAAGCAACCTGCCGATTAGGTCGGAACCGCCCCTTTTCTGCCCATTTGTAGGTAGGCGCGTCGTAGTCTCGCGTATTCGCGTCGTATTGATATGATTGGCTGTCAATTTTAAACTCATTCTTAGGGAAAAATATATAAATATCGTATAATAATATATAAAAAAATGTTTTTGAAACATTCTCGTTACAACTTTGTCTTTGACTACCGACTGCACAGTGATATAAAGCTCGGGTGAATTGACCCTAAGCGGAGCATGTTACGCCTGGTTTCCGTTGTCTAGTACCCGCAACACAAGTCCATAAGGTACTTAGCACGGGCTAGACTAACGTAGTTTAATAAGTCCACAGACATTATATTAAGATATCTATTTACATGTGCGCGCTACCGTAAAGCACCTGATATGTAAATAAACTAAACTTGGAACGATAAAATAAATAAAATGTGTGTCCTTTAGACCAAACGACTGAAGTAAAACTTCATACACGAAACAACTGGCTATGAGAGAGAGAAGAAAATGTGCGCGCGCTCTGCTCTTTCTTTTTGTCTTTACTAACTTAAATCTCCCGCTCAACTTCCGTTCGCCTTGCCTGATCACACTTTTCGTAACGCTCTCGTCACGCATTCATCATCATACTCGCCAAATCAAACGCGCGTAAAGAAGTTTCATAGTTGATATATAATGTATTGTTCATATTATATTTTGATTAAATACTTGCCGGAACGAAACTGGTCGTATTAATGAGATTCGTACTAATAAAAAGTGGATATAGTATAAAAAAGTATATGCATTATTTAATCAAAATATAAAGAAGTTTTAAATAAAAATAATATTAAGTCATTGCACACACATAAGTAAGATACGTATGTATGTTGTAATGTATGTTTGTATGTTGTATAACTAAATAAACAAGATGTGTAATAAATATACGTTGAGATAAAATGAGTTATCTCCCTTATCGTATTGATAAATATAACCGAAGGAGTAAGGTGTAGCTGACACTGATTTTATTGTTTTCAGTTTTCGTAGCTGTGGTCAATTACTGAAACTATTCAAAATGATAATAAAACTATTTAACGTATTTTATGGCGGTTTATTTAAGTATTTATACAATGCCGACTTTTCAGAAGTTTTACATCAACCGTGGTCAAGTGTGGGCTGAGGTGACATGCTTTGATGTTATTATTAAAAGTACCCGCAGATTTGTAGTTAGTTTAAAGTCCGTTTTTTTAATTTGAGAGACTGAATTGACAGGAGCGATGTTGCTAGTTTTTTTGTGATTCAGAAATAGCGTTGTGCCACTATCGGAAAAACAATTATCGTTTTTTATAAGTTATCTACAGAAACGTGAATGTGTTCTATAAAGCGAAATAATATAATACCATTGTGGTATATAGGTTTATAAATTAAAAAAAAAACCATAACAACATTTTATTAAGTATTTATTACTAACTCCAAAAATGTTTAGTACTTTAAACGTCATTTTGTGCGACATATTGTTAACAAAATGGCGTCCAATGTGAATCACTAATAAATTAGTAGTGGCAAATTTATTGCAGTACAAAAATCATCATTAATTTACGTTTTATTGAAATCGGTAGGCATAATAGGTTAGCACTACACAAAAACGCTGGTATTATCCTATTAATATTATAAATGCGAAAGTATGTATGTTTGTTTGATTGTTACTCCTTCACGCAAAAACTGCTGAACCGATTTTCATGAAATTTGGAACACACAAAGAGTAACTTGGATTAACACATAAAATAATTTTTATTCCGAAAAAATGTTCCTATGGGATGCCATGGTATGATTTTCCACGGGATCGAAATTTACGCGTGTGTTTATTACAGTGTGTAACATTCGCGTATACTTAAGATGTCATTATAATCACATCGGTAATATTTTAATACACATAGGTGAGGTTAGGTTACTAAAAACTTCCATAAACATTCGCAGAACTCCTCTAGTTTTAGTTCTCTCTTTAAGTTGTAGCCCCTCTTCGCCTTTCCCCCAACGGGCCACAATGTTCTTAGTTCTGTCAAGTGCGATACAAGCACGTACATCGAGGGTTGTATATAGGGTTGCCAGATAACTTAAATATGTGGTGTAACAAAATAGAATATGTGGTGTAACAAAATAAATTTATTTTAATAAATGCGCATTTAAATATTAATCTTTACAAAAACTAAACATGCAACTACTATTTCCTTCTGACAGAGGTTTGATGTTTGTTGATGATTTCTTTTAAAATAGCTGTACTCGGCTCGCGTTGCTAAGCCTCTCTCTTAACTCCTTAGTCATCAAAAATACATCATCATACTGATTTTCATGACATACATCTATGTACATGTGTAAAACAATTTTTTATGACAATCAGTTGAACGGGGCAGAAGTGGCATCAATGAGCATATCATACAAACCTTAAGAAAAATACATTTGTATACCAATTTTCATAATAATCGGTCCAGTAGTTTTTGAGTTCGTCGATGATATACGGACAAATATTAATTTTTATGTATATAATGATTCTTTAATAAAAGGTTGAACAGTAAAACTATTACTAAAACTGCGTTGCTCTGAAATGAGATTTATTATTAAACATTATTTACATGTATAATGATAGCTGTTTTGTCGGGGCGCTTTATATTTTTTCGGGACTCTAACATCACACAAAATGTCGATATAGTTTCGACCCCGCGCCTCTGGCAACCCTAGTTACGAACCACTGCCAACGTGAGATTGAAGTGTTGATAAACTTACATTTACAAAGTCTTGCTCTCATTTTGTACGAATGAAATACAATATAAAGTTGTAATAACTATTTTAAGTGACTTTTTTATGGTGTAAGACCCCGTCCAGATTGAGCGTATTACGCGCGTATTAGGCCTGACTACAAACAATTTAACGAGGTGGTCGGGTTTCAAGTCCCTCAAAATTTCACACACGTAATTAGTAAATAGTAATAAATATAGTTCAGTACTTTTTTATTATATTTAATGTGCAACATAATAATGTAAAAAAAGAAAGACATAAAAAAAGAAACACTACTCGTAAGGGCCTTGAACCCCGACCACCTCGTTAAATCGTTTGTAGTCAGGCCTAATACGCGCGTAATACGCTCAATCTGGACGGGGTCTAAGGGGGCAAACGAGCAATCGGAGACATTTTTATGACTACCGAGGCACATAGCCATCCGCGTAGAGGTTATACAGATGCGTTGTCTTCCTTCCTCCTCTTCCCTTCATGGTCCACTGGTTACTTACACACTGCACGAAACGAAACGGCACAGCCGTTCTCGTGTCAAGCGAGAGGTACCTCCCCGGTCGTGCTGGACCAATTCGGCTGCATACAGTGTGACACTACCTCTTAAAGAACTTGTTGTGCGCTTGTACCTACATCACCAACAAAGTAGGTGCACTATAATATAGTAATAGTTTTCTAATTCCATATACGGTGTGCGCGTCAATAGGATCTCCCGATGAAAAGGGGCGTGACCGCACGAAACGCGATAATATAGCCTACGTCACAAGCGACCGCGCCTATCTTGGTCGTGTTGTGTAACTTGAAAGCGTGCAGGAAAGCAACCCATTAGCGTAATTCCCGGTTGTGTGCATGTGTATGGGCGCCCGAAAAACCGACTGCTCGTTTGCCACCTTATGCAGATATATTTGTGTTTCAGAAATAAGCAGATCCGAGGGCTCGGCGCTGTCGTCACCGTCGTGCATCCACCAGCAGGCGTTCGAGGACAGACACGAAGGTACGCGGAACTTGCTTTTATGTTAGGTACCTGACAAACTAATTTTTTATTGTATAAATAATACTATTGCTACAATCTAAGCATACAGACACACGGACGGCGAAAAGCGATTCGTTTTATACTATGTAGTGACTTTTCAACACAAGTAAGTAACAGGCATACAGTTCAAGTGACACCAGTGTCTTAGATTTCTTAGGACGCAACTAACAAAGGTGTAGGTTGAGCATTAGTTGGGCTCTTCTTGAAGACTCCATATGGACACTCGCATAATCTTAGAAAGCCTTGGGAAGGTAGTGTTTGACTCGTACGGACAAACAAACCAGGATGATGCGAGACCCATGGCCGTAACCAGATGGACGATGATACTAGATGACGTCACTAAAGACAAGATGTGAGACCTCAATAGAGACGTGATGTCACAAACGACACGCTCGCTATTTATGACGTCAGCGTCACATTGAGTCAACAATGGAAGTTGACAAGGAACTGCCAATTCATTATCACGCGAGTCACACTCGCAGCGAAATGCTTACTAGCACAAGTCACAAGAGGTTTGCGCAAAAGTAGTAACGCAAGTGCATATTGTGTTTGCGTATGGCCCAATATATACCCCAAATGGGTAAACTAAAGTAACCTTTAGGTCGGTAACATTTTTTTTTATAGTACAGGGGGCAAACGAGCAGTCGGGTCACCGAGATGATGGTGATTTTCGACGACCACAGACATCTGCAACGCCAGGAGTTTTGCATTTTCTTTAAACCAGGGTTAATTCTCAAACTTTTTGAAGTTGAGCCTCCCTAAGGACTTGCGAAAATTTTCATGCCTCCCCTGGTAAAATATAGTTACCTCCATATACAATCTATTTTATGAGTCTATTAATTTATTTATCATTTCCACCTTAAATATCAAATGATTCGCGCCTCCTCTGAAAACTGCCCCTTAATGATTTCCGACTTCACCCTATCCACATTGCCGTGTAATGGTCGCCGCACACTTATTAACTCGAAAAGGGAATGTAAACGTATCGCCTTCGCTATTCGAGGCGCGGCGATTACATTACATTTTCCATTATTCCGTTGCAGTATGTAGTTTTATACAAAATATACTTACTGAAGGGCTCGAGGCTATACTATTTCGTTCCCTTTCCGAGTTGATAAGTGTGCGGTGACTATAGTTGACTGCGCTGTGTAACCCCCTTACGTTTGATCAGGTGAGAACTGGCGGCAGGAGCGCGGTGGGGTGGGGGCGGCGGGTCGCGAGTGGCGCGCGCGGCGCAGAGACCCGCGCCAGCGCCGTGCGCCCGAGCGCTACCTCACCGCGCACTACCCCACCGCGCACTACCCCTTCCAGGTCAAGTTCACGCCCGACGACCTGCTCACTGGTAAATACACTAGCGAATATACAATAATATAGTCAATAAGTAATACTCATTTGGAGCCTGTTCAGATTGAGCGTTTTATGCGCAAGTCCACCCGCGTGTTGCCGATATACTAGGTCTACTTAATATGTACCGTCAAGATAATGTTGCGTGTTCTGTCAGTCCCCCCATTATGAACCACCCCCCACCGCCCCCGGAATACGTGGGGCAGCCCAGGCTTCCGGGTTCAAGATGTAACTTTGAGCCTGGAAACACCAAGGGTGCCAGTACTCTCCTGGGGTAATCTAATAATTGGCCGTGCTACCATGAAGTTGGGGGGGGACGGGGCTTGTGCTCACCGGAGCTCACACAGACCTAACGAAACGCGACGACAATTCACATTGCCGTCACTTCACGTCGGTGACTAGTAAGAGTGAGGTACTTCCCCGGACGCACCAGCCCAATTCAGTTGCATATAAATATGCAGCGAGGCACTACCTCTATAGGGGGCCCAATTAGTTCACCCAAGGTGCTGGTTTGCACCCCAGGCTACTAAGCCCCACCGCCACGACTTAAGGCTTGGACCGTGGTGGGGATATTGGCGTTCACTCGTCGACGCTCGGCCAACATGTATTGCAGGCATTACAGTATGGATGCACACAAAGGCGGTCTTATTACTTTACAGCAATTTCTTCCAGGCAACCTTAACTATAGTATAAATTAAAATTACATTTGAAAACAAATATATAGTATATATTCTATATGTAGTGAATAAAATAAATATATAATTATAATACCTACAAATATACACTAATATACAAAAATATAATATAATATACAAATAAAATATACATAAATATATGACAATAATATTAATTAAAATAAATAATTGTATACAATCTATGAACCTTAATAATATAATTAATATAGTTGATTAAGTTTGACAGCTTAGGTAATGATCTTTTACCATCGTAATTTTCTACTTGAAAGGATTACGATTGTCAACTTACTTACTTATTGTTAACTCGAGTGTCGACGTGTCGAGATACCCGGGCGCCGTTGTTGCGTCCAGTCTCCAGAACGACGCGCGAGTCCATGTATTCGGTTCGAAATGGAGCGGGATGACTTCTATACCCAACTTGATATTGATGCGCGTAAAACGCATTATCTGGGCACGATAAATAATTGAGATGCGCAAGTCCGCGCGTAAATCGCTTCATCTAAACAGAGTCTTCAGAACAGAACTTATCCATGTTCCCCTCCGTTAGAGGTGGGGAGTTGAGGACACCCACTGTCCTCGGCCAAGATACCTATTAGGCCCATAGTATAACCTATTAGTCGCAATAGTCCGGTTTGCCTTCTCCCATTAGTCTGGGAAAGAAGGGGGGGTCTGTCCCCCTATCGACCACAATTACAGAGGCTAGAGCTCCCCAGCGAGTTCGCTTCTCATATCGATGAAGCTGCACTGACCTTCTGTCTCAGCATAGCTTCTATCTAAAAAAAAAAAAAAGAACTTATCCATCATTCTGAATTCGACAATCAAAGAACACCTTAATATCTAGTGCAACGCTACTATTTTTTAAATTTTTATTTATTTACCACACTTATAATCTACCTTTACTCTTGCCCAATACGATAGATTTAGAAATAATGAATGTATGTTGAATTATATTAATTGAGATATATTGAATGTCTGTTTCTGTGCTAGCAATGTCCTACTTTTGTGTAGCTACTCAACACAATAAAAATCTGGTACCATGTTGTTTATGATCGAATATGGTTCTAATGTGTGAACACCTTTACTCGTTTCACAACATGCTCTTTCTGTATAACCTCTATGCAGATGTCTATGAGCCTCGGTAGTCATAAAAATGACTCCGACTGCCCCCTTATATCATACATAAAAAAACTAGGGATGGGTTCTTTCATCCCATTACCATTCTCCATTACTGCACTACAGCATGTTGCAGGCTCGAAGTGGGACACGCTGTCGCAGGAGATCTGGGACAGGTTCGTCAAGTCGCAGCAGAGCGAGGAGACCTTCCACAAGAAGATGAACCTGTGGAGATACCTGCACATTACTATAAAGGTACAACACAATGTATACAAGGTTGATAAAACCGAGACGCATTAAATGAAACTACATATTTAGTATATTCATCACCAGTATCACTTTTAGGCTACAAAAAAAATGACAACAATCAGAGCAATTTTCAAACAATAAAATGAGTGCATCTCGTCATCCAACTTTAGAGTTTGACGAGAATTATTGTAAAATAAAATAAGTACCTATATAAAATTGTTGGAAATAAATAATAAAAAAATAGTTTCGTATACGCTGTATCATCAGGCTGCTGTCACCATTAGTCCAAAGGATATTTACATTTTTTTCTTAGTTATTAAGCTATTTAAGTTCTTTGAAAAAATGTTTTCGTATACTTCTCGTAAACTTTTTTTTATTAGTTTCGGATTTTCAGTCGGCATTTATAGTATACGTAGTTTCATTTAGTGCTTTCGCTTTTATCAATGTTGTATAGTAAGTATTCGTGTATAGTGTCAAATTTCCGTAGACTATGTCATGGACAGAAAGTAGTGGAGGAATATAATAAGGAAGACTGATATAAGGCTGGCTGGCACAATATGGGATACATAGCCAGGAAGAGAGTGTGCATAAAAATAGTACATTATTTACCAAGGGAGCAAAGAACTATTTTACGACGAGAGCATTTTGAATCCAGAGCAGGGAATTTCTGAGTAAAATTCCTACGCTCGGGATTCTAGTGTAGAATCCTGAGCGAAGACAGGGATTTAAAGTACTTAACTAGAGCTGAAATAGCTTATCTCCAGAAGTTAACACTCTCCTTTTATCCCCCTGAATTAGCAAATTAAAATATTTATTTCCGTACACCTTTAGGAACCAGAATATTTTAACACAAGATTAAGAACATTATGATTTTTTCCGTAACGTACGTAAGACAAAGCCTTAATGTTGGAAGTACCAAATACAAGGGAGGGGCCAAATTCAAATACCTCGGCTGCACTATAACCGACACAAACACACGCGACGAAGAAATACGCATACGTATTCAAAACACCTTGCGGTGTAGTGCGCTGTGCGGCCCTACATAAGGTCTTAGTGTCCAAGCTTTTGAGTAGGAGGACTTATATAAAACCGTAATTCGTCCAATCCTGATGTACGGTTGCGAAGCTTGGACTGACACTCAAAGAGGAGAACAAGCTTTTAGTCACTGAAAGGAAAATCTACCGTAAGATTCTGGGACCAACTAGACGGCAGGACAACAGCTGGAGACCTAAAACAAATGCTGAAATTGACCACCTAGTGTCTGAGCCAAATATCATAGGCGTCACAAAATCCCATCGGCTGCGGTGGCTCGGACACGTCGAGCGCATGGGGGAGGATCGGGCTTGTAAGAGAGCGTATCTGGGTCGGCCGACTGGGCGTAGACCGGTGGGTCGTCCCAGGTACCGATGGAGTGACATGGTGGAAGCAGACTTCCGCGAGATCCAAGTCACCAATTGGTGGGAAATTACGCAAGATCGCGCTAGGTGGTTTCGGAGGCCAAGACTCACTTCGGGTCACTGAGCCAGAAGAGTTAGTTAGTTATGAATTTTTTCAAATTATGAAATGAAATCTTCCAAGTTTTCAAAAACCGCTCCAGAATGTTTATCAGTGATCAAAGAACTTTTTTGTTTTTAATTCTGATAAGTATTTACCTCAAATGTTCAAATTAAAGATTCGTAATTTATAAAACCCGCGAAAACGCTTCTTTAAGCAAAATGGCTTCTTGAGACGTATTATCTCTCGACCTCCCTTTCTACACCAAATATCGTATCTGTTAGTACAGTCATTCTGTAATTAAATCAGGAACAAATTACACGAGCAAATTCGACTTTCGACGACTACAACTCATAGATTCAAAGAAAAACGCAATTCAAAATTTTTTTTGGATTTTCTCAAAATCAGCAACAGATGAGACTTCGCCAATCTACCATTCCGCTACTTACATGCCCCTCTAACGATATATCAAGTCAAATTTGCTCGTGTAATTTGTTCTCCATTTCATTTTTTTTATTACAGATTTACTGTACTATGTCTTGAAATATAATAAACACAGCGGTATTGGACTTATGTAATGATCTTGGGACACGCTGACGTCATGTACATAAATTGACTTCGCGTGTTAGTGTAGTGCTAAATGAGTAATGTAGGTAATGTGTACATTCAAACGCGTATGCACGATTGACAAGAGTTATCTGATGTTGGACCATTGAAACTTTATGGAGGCTGTGAATCCCACTGTGAACATTCAGCAAAACATGTTAACTTGTAATCATATATTTGTTCATTGTACTTACAATAGTTTATTTAAACTAGAATGAGATGATGATCATTTAATTATGACGTAAGCAGGTTGTGGGTAATAATAAAGCCCCCCGTTGTAAGCAAAAACAAGTGTATACGGTCTGACTGGTGAGACATTTTCATCACTAATAGATATTGGACATTTAAATTCGTAGGGATAAAAGTATATGTTAAGTAACTTCGAAGAAAACCCAGAGAAATACAAAGGGACTAAAATCGTATAATCTGGTCACCGTAGTGTTGAACGTGTAGTGACTAGCGCGCTTTTATCTAAACCAGGGGCTCCCAACCTTTTGTTGGCCAGGCACCAATTTTATATTATTCTCGATAGCAGGGACCACAACGTAGGTATAATAAAAGTTCTCACTCACTGCACCAACCAACGACGTAATTAATGGAGAATGTTACTAGAAATGCCAAATCGCTTGAAAGTTTGTCCCAGTAACGCGTAAGTAAATAAATATACTACTTTTTGTTTCATTCAAAAATATCTAGTAGTTTTGATTTTAACTTTCGATCAATATCGAGTTCCGCTAACGGTCACGTGACCGCCTGAAAATAAGTCGCCCAACCGCGTTATTCTGTTTATCTGGACGCGATAAACTCAAAAACTACCAAACGGATTTTTATACGGTTTTCAAAAATAGAAGGAGTTGTTCTTGAGGAAGGTTCACGTATATAATTAGTATACTTTTATGTAAATTAGCAGAAATATGGCGTTAAATGCTGAAGAGGTAGCAAAAATCTCGTCAACTGGGAGTTTTCCAAGTAAACGCCGCGTAAACTAGCAAAGATATAGCTGAAGTAATTTACGAATTGAAAATCTATAAAAATCCTACAAAAAAAGTCCGAGATTGTTATCTCTACCTCTTACGGCCCGGCCACAGACAGCGGTGCGAATTACGGCGCGGTGAGCGAATAC
>LUGF01059697.1:62268-85501 GCA_001625245.1 Calycopis cecrops
CCCATCCCAATTTTCAATAAAGTTGAAGCAGGACACAGGTCTTGTGTAAGTAATGGAATACCAAACTTTAAACAAAATTTAATTTAGGTATTTTTTGTGATCTTTTAAATATATGAAAAAATTAAATTTCACTTGCACCACTGGTTGGTACGGCTTTTACTCAAGTTCCGTTATTGTGAAGCTCTTTAATATCATCAACAGCGAGGAACAAGCATCGTAACTGCCCAGCTGGTAAATGTTTCGGAAACGGCAGTTTCTCCACAATTTTTCTTGGTTTTCATTTCGAAAACTTGAAAAAGTTGTCAAAAAATGTTTGGCGTTTAAGAGTAAAATGCGGCATCGATATCTAATTTATGAACATTGTTGACTGATCAAATGTTACATTTTATAATATATATTTATTTTATTGACTTTTGTTTCCTTTATAAATTGTATTTGTTTTTTTTCAAATTTATTCCGTTGAGTGCATTTTAATTTTTTAAACGCAAACATATACTGAAATTATTGTAAAACATTCTGTAATATTAAAACAAATATATACACGAACTGCCAAATTATTTGTTTAATTTCCGTCCAGTATACATGATGTCAACACTAAGGGCCTTATGATTAAACATAGATTTTTCCCTTCCCGACTCGTAGTCACACCAGTTTATCACACCACACACCAATATGACAAACAGGATTTTTTTTTCTCGTTTGTCACACTATCATTATTGCAACATCATTTAAAGCATTTATTTCCTAACTAGTGTTCTGCGTTTGACCATTTCTAGATTTGATGTATTTTATTTAAACACTAGTATCCGCCCACGACTTTGTCCGCGGTAAAACATTATAGTCCTTTTGGCATTCGGGTAAAAACATTAGTCACGTAAAAACACACAATAAAATCATCTTTCAACCACCCACTGAGCAGACTGTCTTTTGGTTTCCAGATCATAACAGTAAATCCAACTTTCCTCACCTGAAAGTACGTCGAATACAGCGTTTGAGCCACCTCCGTAAAATCTTTGAACCATTTCACGGCACCAAACAACGCGGCGGAGTTTCTGGGCTTCGGTCAAATTATGAGGTATCCACCGGGCACAAAGCTTCCTGATAGCTATTTCATAGAGGATTTTGTGGACTTGACTCATACCGATCCCTAAGCTTGTCCGAATCTGCTGATAGGTCACTCTTTTATCAGTCTTTATCATACGCCGCACAACACTGATGTTATCTTCAGTCGTCACCGTAGCAGGCCGTCCTACACGCAGATCATCGGTGAGATTAGTGCGACCACGTTTAAACTCATTAAACCAGTTGTAAACAGTGGCACGAGATGGGGCTTCATCGGGAAAGGCCAATCGAAGTCTATATATAAATGACATCGAAAGTCATAAAAAATCATTGCACGAAAATTTTGGTTAGGTGGCGTTTCGCACAAAAATAATGTCCAAATTGTGCCAAACGACACCTTTCTATTTTTTAGACTGTAACTAGGTGTCGTTTGGCACAATTTGTATTGTATTCTTAACACATACAAGATTTACGTACAATCGAGTACAGAGTGCCTTCGTAAAAAAGAGGAGGTTTCTAACTGGGACACAGGAACCGAGTTGAGGTCTCATTTTGATGAGCTCTTACCCTAGGTGTACTGAAAATTGAGAAAGATCCTTCATTGCAATGAGGAACTGCTTGTAACCCATAATTTGTATTATGGGTACACCTTCTCGTAACATATGTGTTTCTGGTAAACGTACTCGGAGGTACCAGGAGCGCAGAGATATTTATATATTCGTTATCGGCAAACCGACTATAATGTAGGTACTGCACTAGCAAATATGGTACACATGGTGTGGAAAAGCAGTAGTGTGACAAACAAAAATTCCTGTTTGTCATACTGGTGTGATAAACTGGTGTGACTACGAGTCGGTAAGGGATTTTTCTCCTAGTATAATAATAGAATCTGTCAAATTTATTAATGAGCGCCCACTACACTACTCGCTTCGTTGCTTCGTCGAATATCACCCGGAGTAATCCGAAGTATAAAATGCGTGCCCACACATTTTGACAATCTTGCAAAGAATCTTCGAGTCTTGACTCGGGCGCAAAAGCCGCACTTGTGCAGATGGCTCGTGCCTATAGATATGGGCCGCTGCCGAAATTCAGCCAGGACGACATTAAGGTTATCAAGAAGGTATATTATTATGTTCAATTTAAATAAACTAAACTAGACTGAAAGTAGCCTTTCGCATTTCACTATACATGCGCACATGCCAATCATAAAACAAAACAAAACATGCTTTTGATAAACTAATCATTACCACTTAGTTTATTGTTAAACGCACGTAGGGCTATTTTCAGATGCAGTACCAAATTGGGAATCCAGGGAATGTACTGGCGCCTGTTTTTCAACAACTGGGTATTATTGTACCCACCTAATTTTAAATCTATATAGTTCTTAGTAAGAGGTAGTGCCACGATGTGTGCAGCAGTATTGGGCCGGCACGACCGAGGAGGTACGCTTTCACGATACGGATGAAACACCCGTGCTGTGCTGTCGCGGTTTGTGCGGTGTGGGCTATTTTCCAAGTTTTCAAAAACCACTCCAGAATGTTTATCAGTGATCAGGGAATTTATACAATTTTTTGTTTTTATTTCTGATATATATTTATCTCAAATTTTCAAATTAAAGACTCATATTTTATAAAATTCACTTCTTTATGCAAACTGGCGTCTTGGGACGTATTAGCTTTGTTAGCGTTCCGAAAATCACTGCCAGTATTTAGAACTTTTTGTTGTTGCTGTCAGTTGACAAATCCATAAGATGGGCTAGAAATTGGACAAGAGGCTAGTACCATGAATGAATGAATGAAATATACTATATCCCCATGCATGCATATTACAGAATACAGAAAAAAGTTAGATTTTAAAGTAATTAACGGGTACTATCAGTAGATTTTAGAATCAGCATGCACGTGTTACGTCATCGTCAATTTCACGTCGTTTCGTGTCACGTGACTTATGAATAAAAATACATATTTTTAAAAATAGATTTTAAAATAAAATATTGATTATTTACAAATTATTTCGTATTGTCTTTAAAAATCATATTAATTAAAGATTATATTCAATAAGCTTTTATTTTTAATATTGGTAAATAGCCCATTGTGCGGTCTATAGAGGAAGGACGAGGAAGGAGTGCAGCGCATCTGTATAACCTCTATGCGTAGGTATGTCTAATGTCTATGGGCGTGGTATAAGGATAATGGATATCCGTCGTTGGTAGTCATGAAAATGGACTTGACTGCTCGTCTATTATAAGAAAAAAGGAAAGAAGAAAAGAATACAATACAGGATAATGAATATATGGCTGGGTTATCAATCGACTGTGTCTAGACTGTGACACTGTCGAGGCAACAGGACTAGCAGCAATGTTCGTGCTCATATCTCAAAACTTATAACATAAACGTCCAAATTCAGACATTTTTTTCGCGGGGAAATGAATTTACGCCGTGCCAGCGGACCGAGGGTGAGGTCCGGTGGATGTGTGTGGGACTTCCGGATAAACCGAAGACCCACTAAAATCCCGCGGGTGCCATCGGCCGCCTATACTGAGGTGCCCCGGATCTGTCAGCAACAGGGCACCTCGGCGACTAGCCTACAGACTACACGTACACCGTACGTCCACTGCGCCAGGTCCTGTTCCCACCTTCGCATCAGTGCTTCTTCTCCTCGCCGCAGTAGTAGCCGGAGCACCGTGTCCCTCTGTCTTGAGCAAAGAGGTACACTTCGACAAGCACTGCCGCTAACAGCTCCCACGGCGGGTTGCCGGCAAGAGCTGTTACTGCCGCCCAGACGACTACGGCCTTTAATGCCCTTACCGCTTTAACCCGCTGCGCCTTGTGCACCTAGGCCTGATTGGCTGCAGTGCCTCGTAGAAGGCCGGCATATACCGGTGTAAAATATCCGGCATGCGGCACTGGGCCCTTCCAAGTTGGGTAAGAGTCAGCCCAATGCTGCCGTCACACCCAGGACCTTAGGCCTAAGCTGTCGCAAATGACGACCGAAGGTCCACCCCCTATCGAGGGTGAGTCCAAGGTAACTCCTTGTTGGACTCACTTTCACCTCCGCTTCTCTGATTCGGAGATGTGCCCCCGGCGAGAACCTCTTTCCTCTTGGTCCCACGAAAGGACTTGTTTGTTTTTTCGAACCCGAAGCCCCAATAGTTCTATGACTAGGGCAGAACCTATTTCGGCCAGTGGCGCCTCCTCCCTGTAGTTTTCTCCTACTCGTAACTAGAGCGTCATCTACATAACAGATGACACCCATCCCGGGGAGGAGACGGCTCCGCAGGCCCCCGTCGTAGCCGATATCCCACAGGACCGGGCCCTGCAGCGATCCTTGTGGGACGCCGCGATGGACTCGCCTCCACACAGTGTCCACACATAAGATTTTATTATGAGACATGCAAAATACATATTTACTCAAAATTTCATAAATAATTCAAATGGTTAGTAACTTAACGTCATTAAATTACCATTTCATTACTGGTTTACTACAACCCAACATAACAACAACAACAAAATTACAAAACAGTTCCAGAATTTGCCACTCAGATGGGAAGTGGGGTAAGTACCTACTTACAAAGGCATAAATTAGAAACATGTAATTTTTTAATAATATGGATGGATCAAGGATGGCCGGTGTTGGATAGTTTATAAAAGTTATTTTGATAGCTGTGAATCGCTGATCTCAATACTAAATATGGATAGCTTGTATACATGGAAGAATATCAAAAGTATACAGTAAGACTGGGACATTTCTGAATAGTGTAAAAGAAAATCATTTAATATAAATATTCAAAAGTAAGAACTGTCCATATCCATTATTGGTCGTGTGATAAATTTTGATTCTGTCTTGAGCTTACAGCTCAAGATAGAATCAAAATATCTGTATCTTTTGTTTGTTTAAATGGCGTCCATGACGATCTACAATATTATCACTCCATTGATATTGAAATCAGTGTAATGAAGCAGTTTATATTTTCAAACTTCAAACATTAAACAACTCCTATAAGTAGCACAGTGGCACGAGTTTAGGTACTTTACCGCTTCCATGACACCATTTTTTCTAAATTTTAATATGACAAAAATATCGTACTCCCCCACCTCTCAGCATTTGGTGAGGGAAGTTTCGACTCTCAAGTCACCTGAGAGCGATGTAATGTAGAGAGATGTATCCTGATGTACCCCACCGGTCGTGCCGGCCAAGTACCTATGGAATTTTCAACGTGCGAGTCGCACTTGTTATTATTTTCCGTAATAAAATGATAGTTTAATAAACAATATTATATAATTTGAGTTTTAAAATACAATAAACAAAACATCAGATTTCTTCTTTGCTATTTTTCTCGTCTTCAAACTTTCTTCCCAGGCTTTTTTGTATTTCTAAGTAGGATTTACCGTTTGTTTCAGGTAAGAACAGAACTATTAAAACGATTGTTAATATATTTAAGCCGCTGTATATCCAAAACGTCGCCGCAGGCCCCAAAGCGGAGGTCACAATTGGAAAATATTTGACTGTTAGAAAGCCAAGCCCCGAAGTTCCCGTGACGGCGATGGAAATACCGAAAGCCCTTCCAGAATCGGCGAACAGTTCACCGACAACCAGCCACATTAGAGAACCCATACCTGTGAATAAAAAACATACTTTTTTTATTATATTAGTGTCGGGGGTCAAGCGAGAAGTCATTTTCAGAACATCAGCATAGACTTATACAGACGCGTTGCCCTCCACCCTCCTCCCCCTATATGGGCCACCAGATACTTACACACCGCACGAACTGTGACAGCACAGCTGTCGCGAAGTACCTCCCCGGTCGTGCCGGTCCAATGCGGCTACATGCATGCATCTAGCGTGGCATCTCTTACTTACCCACCGACCACCCGTGCTCCTACCCACCTCTATATACGGAGTTAATCGCGGGAGATGCACGGGGGTTTGCTCATCGGTTCTGTTCCCCAACGTGCAATTCTACCACTCTCTCCCTTCTGGGTCTGACTTCTGTCTCTGTGATGTCAGGCTCACAGAGACAGAAGTCGTCATCGCTCCTGTATAAAGGCCGCCGGCATATAGATTATTATATGCAGATATTATAGAGTTTTTGTGGCGACATCTGCATGGTTGTCACGGAGTATTCCCCCCACTAGGATACCATCCCCACCACGTCGAAACGTTACAACAGTCACTTTACGACAGTATCGTATGCGCGTGACTTCCCCGGCCGTGTTGGTCTAATAGCACCTTTTGACTCTTACTAAATACTTTATCAGAATAACAACACCCACCAGCGACGTACGATGATATCGTGACAATCAGACATATTAACGGCAGGTAGTTCATAAAGCCAGCGATAACATAATCTTCTGGTTCGGAGATCTTGAAAAACGCACCTAATCCCGTCTGTAAAAAGATATTAAAATATAATCAGACGTTATATTTATTATGCCATATTTTATGTGTTATAAATATAGTGTGTAGATAAATTGAACATAAAAGTTAATTATTATCTATAGGTAGGTACATACAATATAATCGTAGGAAAGTCCAAATTGTACATTGATAATTTTTTTAAAAGAATATGAATTGTGGCGTGATCTACAATCGATATCGAGACCAAAAATATAGTTTTTTCTTTTTAGTATTTTTGTAATATGTCCAGGCCAAACTCAAAAAGTACTGCATGGATTTACTTCAAATTTTGCATGAATATTACTAACAGCTCGGGTCAACATATAGGCAACATATTATAAATATAAGGTAGGTTACCTATAACAACGTAGGTACTTACATATCGAAATGAAACGATGTGTTTCAATATTTAAAAAAAACCAAGACGATCTTTGTGTCTAGATTAGAGAAGGTACATCAGAAACTAAGTACCTACCTATTCATTTAATAGAACAAAATATAGTTATAATAAATTTATAATTTTGTTTCGAGAATTTCCTAACTGTAAGTAGACAGTACTAGTAGTACTTTCTATCCTTTTCGAAACAATGTTAACCTCAAGTAATCTACCTAAATAAAAAAAACAATAAAGTAATATTTACCATTCCCAAGCACACCATACTTAGCGAAGTTACCAGTATGGTCTTCCTATTCACTCGACTAGATATCACTGTGTGAGTAAAAAGGCTCGTCAGCAATTGTATGACCCCAATAATAAGGGAGGCTATTTCAGATCTTAAATTAGTGTCTGTAGATATTAATATGGTCTGCAGGTAAAACGTAAGTACGTTAAATCCGCTGAGTTGTGCTCCAAAAGTTAATAACATGGCCAGAATAAGTGACTTTCGGAATACTCCGTCTTTCAAAATTGCCCTTTTACTAATTTTTTTCTTTGATACGTTGCTGAACAACTTGTACTCTTCAATTTCTTTGGTTGCACTTGTCAAACTTCCACGTAAGTAAATAAGGTTTTTTAAAGCCTCATCTTCACGACCTGTAACGTAGAATAAGTAAGTATAAAATAAGTTATATTAAAGTCACAAAGTTCTAAAATATATTTAGTGTATCATTTTCACGAGAACTTTTTTCTCACTCTTTAAAGTTTTAAAGTTTTTTCTCAACTTTGTACTCGATGATTTACATTACGAGTCGCCGATTCGTTGCGCTGGTCACGACAGGTCAGTCCGAAGGATTTTTATATTTTTTCCTAATTATTAAGCTATTCAACTTATTTGAAAAAAGTATTGTTATATACGTACTCTCAATCTTTTTTTTTTAAGTTTCGGGTTAACAGTAGATATCATTTAGTGTCTCTCACTTTTATCAACGTTGTGAATATTTATATTTACCTGTACTTATACTTATATTTGTAACAATAGTAATACCTATACTTGCCTTTAGAATATAAAAATGATGGCGTTTCAGGCAAAAATATCAATATAGGAATTAAAGTTAACGCAATTATACACGTAAATATTATACTGAATGTTTGGTATGAGACAAATGGTCCAATAGAATACGTCACCAACTCTCCGAGACCAGCTGACACTGGAATGACAGTAACTAGAATGCTACGATGCTCTTTCTGAAAAATAAAGAAATAGAAGGAATGAGAAATAACTTATGAAACTTGAGCAATGCAATGAAAAAATAACTTACAAAACTCGTGAAATACGGGAATTTAACAATGCTGCGTTTTAAACTCAAGTTTTAGGTAGGATTAAGTATTGTAAAGGTATTCTGACTTTTTATTCTTAATTACAAATAAATGTTTAAAAATTGTATATTTATTTATTTTTAACTATCTGCACCTCGCGATTTCACCCGCGTAAATCCCACAGGAACATTTTTTCGCGATAAAAATTATCCTATGTGTTAATCCAAGTTACTCTCTGTGTGTGCCAAATTTCATGAAAATCGGTTTAGCAGTTTTTGCATGAAGGAGTAACTAACAAACAAACAAACAAACAAACATACAAACTTTCGCATTTATAATATTAATAAGATAAGATAAAATAAGAAAAGCAGTGACCCTCCCCACCTGCCCCCCAATAGTGCTCAAGTAATACTCGAACGGCCCCAATGATGTGTTATCGTTGTAAACTAATTTTCTTTTTTTAGAACAGAAAAAATAAAAAATATACCCACCGCCGCTAACTCCGCGGAATAGACAGGTACATTTATTAACGTGAAGCCGTCCATGGCCGTGATCACCGCTCTCCCGAGAATCAGCATCCAGACCTCAGTGGCGAAGATAAACAGCACGCTGGCCAGTAGCTTCGGCACGTAGATCATTATCAGGCTGTTCCTTCTGCCGAACACGTCGGACGTCATCGCGAACAGACAACTGGCTGTAAGGAATATTTTGAAGAGAAATCTTCACTTTTTGCAGTGACTTTCATCTACAAATCGAATCATGGATCATCAACAAATGGAAAGCATAATACAGGGTTAGTTTTTGGTCACTGGCCAAATTTTCAGATTTGGTTCGGAATCAATAATACTTTCGATGTATGAAATAAAAAAAAAGTAAAAAAATAATTACTTAGATACAATTACTTTGTCCCATGTTATAAACTTATTTCTTGTTCACCACGTGGCATCTAGCTCGCCTGTCGCGAGCCCGGCGTCCTTGAGGTCGATACATTTCGTGTACGAACAACGATCCATGTATGTATTTTTAAGGACCATTTAAAATCGATTTTTATTTAACAAAATTATAATTAGACGATAAAATTTTATTAAAACAGCCTTGGAATGATGTTTACTACTTTATTTCATTCATTTATTTCGTTTATTAAACTCTCCTGACGTTTTGGAAAATATCTTACATATCTGCATGCATTTTTTTTGGAAGTAAAAGATAAAAAAAAATCACAGATCAAATAAAAAATGATACTCATTGATTGTAAGAGGTAGTGGCACGAATTGCCGAATGGGGCCGGCAGGACCGAGGAGGCACTTCTCGCTTACAAGAGACCGGCGCGGCGTAAAGTGGTAGTTGTGCTGTCACGTTTCGTGCGGTGTGTAAGTAGCCGATGGCCCGTAGAGGTGGGTGGAGAAAGGAGGGCAGAGCATCCATATAGCCTCTATGCGGATGTCTATGGGTGTCGCAAGTCATAAAAATGGCTCCGACTGCTCGTTAGCCCTCCTATATCATGAAAAAAAAACTCACTGAATGTAGCCACTAAGAAACCCGCTGACACTATCCAGGAGCCCTCCTCGTTTGTGATGGGTCTCGACAGCGGGGTTTGGTCTGGGTCGTTTAGTTTGACCAACACGGGTGACGGCCAGGCATAACTCATGCCGGCCACGAACACACTTAAGTTTACTGAAAACAAACAATAAATATGTAAATAAGAAAAAGTATTTAAAATTTGATAGTATCAGTAATGGGACGTGAAGAAACTTTTTGTAAAAAAAATACTACTACTAATATATAGTTACTTAATCTAATAGTAACATTTTCATAATGCGCCTAATTAAAAGTTATTATTGATACAGCTCATAAAAGGTTGACAATCGCTATTTTTCTTTTTCATAGAGTATTCAGAAACGAAGCATACAGGCTTAATATACATGAAAAATTATGAAAGTTATGTTCAGGGTTGAACCTTTTAAAATGTAATTTGAGGGAGATATAATCGATTTAAAATTGACACGGCTCCCGTGTAATACGCCACACGTTACAGAAACGTATGACACGGCTGCCGTGTCATCCGCACTGAAACGGTTAACTTTCCTTTTTGACGGCAGCTAAAAAGGATTTAGTCTTCTGCATATGCAAATTCTCTCTTTTTTTATAGCATAGGAGCAGTTGGGTCACCTGATGTAAAGTGATCACCAATGCGTGATCTCTTCACGACGTCTAACATTATTTAATGCTGTACCAACGAATGGTTGGTGTAGGTAGGTGTGTGTCCGCGAGAGATTGATGTGAACCACACAAGCAAACATTTGCTTGTATTGGTACATCTGTATGTAACGTATATGCTGTCGACTTGATGACTGTCTCACTGTTTCTTTTTCTTTTTTTATGGTGTATGGGGGCAAACGAGCAGTGGGAACCATTTTCATGACTACTGACGCCCATTGACATCCGCATGGAGGCTATACAGATGCGTTGGCCTCTTTTCACTTCTCACCTCAATGTGCATGCATGCAGTGTGGCACTACCTCAAAATACGAAAATACTGTTGCGAATTTGTTTTCTAAAATACGTAGGTATCTAATCCTTATTTTTGGACCTACTGTACCTATAGCTGCGCCCCGCAGTTTCACCCGCGTAAATTTCGATGCCGTGGAAAATCATCCCATGGCATCCCATAGGAACATTTTTTCGGGATAAAAACTATCCTATGTGGCCATCCAAGTTACCCTCTATGCGTGTGCTAAATTTCACGAAAATCGGTTCAGTTTTTGAGTGAAGGAGTAACAAAGAAACAATCAAACATACAAACTTTCGCATTTATAATATTATTAAGAATAAGATATTAATAAGATTATGTTCGCCAGATACAACAGATAAGTACCTATGTGATACACTATCGCCAACGTCGTAATATTTTGTTGTAAACTGTCATAAAAGCATAAAGATAGTATAATTTAAAATATGTATAATATTTTTATATAACTGTTACCTTAGTGACACGAGAATTATGATTTGCGCTGTTTAAACGAACACATAGTACATATACATTATAGTATTTTACACATCATGGTAATGGTATTTGGTACTGGTACACGTTTGGTAACTTAGGGTCAATTCACATCAAAAGCGCGGCGAAGGGCAGCGAAGCGGTGCGCAGTTTATGCGTCATATGAATTTCAACTTTATAATAATTACTATATAGGTAATATACTATCGCATGAGAAACTCGAACGAGACGCGCGGATTCCCGCGAATGCTCGAGCAGTCGCTGGAATCCGCGCGGAAGTCGCGAGAATTCGATAATAAGTACTATAGTAATGAAAATAAAGTTTAAATTCATATGACACTGAAAGTGCACTCCGCTTCGCTGCCCTTCGCCGCGCTTTTGGTGTGAATTGACCCTTATGACGCTCATTAACAACTGTAACTACAGTATATGTAACTATCAGATGTATGCAGGTGTATTGCCTCTTTTATCCCTTTCCTTCTCCTCCAAATGAGCCATGGAAACTCACGTACCCCACAAAAGGCTACAGCTAGTCATCGAAGCCTAGCGGTCGCCGGTCGCTAGCCTCAAAGCCAGATTCACAAATGGGGTATTTCGTAATTTTTTTTAATATGATGTAAGCTAGCAAACGAGCAGTCGGAGCCATTTTCATGACTACCGACGCCCATAGACATCCGCATAGAGGCTGTACAGATGCGATAAAATACACAAATTAATTACTTTGAAATTACTTTGAAATCGCCCGTAGATCGAAATTATTATTAACGAATTTCGATCTACCGGCGATTTCTATTGGATGCGAATACTTTATAGCATTGAACTTAAAAAGCATAGATATCGGGGAGTCTACGACTTGTTAGTCTCACTTCTAAAATGGCATGAGTATTTTAAATACTTTTTTGTAGAATTAACTGTAAATAACTTGAGTTAAAGTTTTTTTTTAATAGAATCATTTTCCGTTGGCCTCGCCTTATCACACATTTTTGTAACACTCTCGCCAGCTTATTACCCAAGTCAAACGTGTGTAAATTACACAATTTACACAAACACAAATGAGTTCAAATCAATATTTAGAATTTAGGTACATACCTATAACAATTACCGCATATTGGCGAAGCAGAATCGAAGACGTGAATTTCATATTGAAAATATGTTCTAATTAAAACAGTTTATTAAATAATAAATAAATAAATAAATGATAAAATAAATGTTTAAAAATAGAACATAATCGTAAGATGTTTTTATTTTAAATTATTTAAAAATTTCAGATACCCGCACTTTTATTCATTATAAACGTATATAAAAATAGAATATTCTGACATAACTGATATAAGCACCGCTAAAAACGGTAGTTGTAATAGTAATTTAAGGATAAAACTTATAAAATTTTGATATCAACAGATATCGCTAAAATCGCAAAGCAGTTAAATAATCGCTAAATTATTTCCATGATTATTATCACGATACAGCTAGATAATTCTTATTTATTAGGATGATTATGATTATGATAATTTGTAATATTGTAAGAGTGATTCGACCTTCAGGTTTGAATACCTGCCCTGCCTTTATTAATTTGTTGATCCGCACGATGTTTCCGAAATATTAATAGAGGTATTGAGTACCATGCTGCTTCGCAGCCGGAACTAGCCGCCACGAGCGGGGTAACTATTGCTCACATAGTAGTACTTACTACAAAAAATGGCTGTGACATACGGACGAACGGACGGACGGACAGACATGACGAATCTATAAGGGTTCCGTTTTTTGCCATTTTGGCTACGGAACCCTAAAAATATAACAGTATAGCACGAGTATCTACAGACTTATTCTTTGTGTGCCGCCAAATTTTTAAATCGTTAAATATGTGTCGCAACAAAAAAAAGGTTGAGAATCACTGATCTACAGTAAGGGATATAGGTAAAAAATGTCCGAAGACCTGACATTCCGTGCTCATATTCGAGAAATTACATCAAAAGCTTACAGAACTAGGATTTGTACTTCGACAGGCACAACATATTTTGAAATCCATCTTTCTCGTAAAGCTGCTATGCAATGCTTATGTAAGAACTAAACTTGAGAGTAATGGCATCATTTGGTCTCCATTCGAAATAAAGTATAGTGTAATGATAGAGAAAAGACAAAAAAGTTTATTAGTTAGCTGTACACAAAATCCTATGGGTATCCAGTGGGTTACCCCACTATATACCCAAGCCTGTTCCTTTAAGGCATGGTAGGGTACGACAGACTGCAATTAGGACGCGACATTGCCTTACTTTACTATTTGCTAAACATGATTCAAGGCAAGAGAAGTAGCCCAACACTATTAGAGAGTGTGAGCTTGCATGTGTCGGGTAACTACGCCATTGCTCGCCGTAGTTCACAAGCCAGTGGCGCTTGTCCTGCGCTTGCCGTTCTTTAGTAGATAAATAATGTTATATGTATAAACTTAAACTAAAATTGTACCCTGTGGAGACGCATTAGGTAAATATAACTGAAATATCCTCTCCGGAATGTACAATGAATAAATTAGTTTGTGCGTAATTGTTTTTTCTGAGTCGTTTTATTATTTCACTTTCTGTCAAATTTTGTTACCGTAGGTCACAGGAAATAGAATATCATACGCACACGTACAGAGCGAATGACTACAAACGTGATCCTATAATATAACTCATATTCCCATTCCTCTTTTCATCAGAACTTAAAGAAAATATATTTCTGCACGATCAGAGCCTTGTAAAAGCAGCCGTTGCTATATGGACCGTGCACGAAACAGAGGCAGCACATTTGTTGCCCTAGTGATCATTTTAGGTCTAGAAGCTTGATCCCTATTGATCTGAAGTTTATGCCGTCAGATGAGATCCATAATCCCTTGAAGCCCTCAACGCAACAAAGGATTTTTTTTTTTTTTTTTTACGATATAGGAGGGCAGACGAGCAGCCGGAGCCATTTTCATGACTACCGACGCCCACAAACATCCGCATAGAGGCTATATAGATGCGCTGCCCTCCTTTCTCCTCCCACCTCCATGGGCCACCGGCTACTTACACACCGCACGAAACGCGACAGCACAGCTGTCACTTTACGCCAGTCTCGTGTAAGCGAGAGGTTCCTCCCCGGTCGTGCCGGCCCAATTCGACTGCATGCAAGCTTGCAGTGTGGCAAGGATACACTCGTTCCTGCACGTATTTTGGACATCTAAAGCTACATTGTAATTTGTACCTCCCGTTGAATAACAGTCTTGAAAGGAAGAAGTCTCTACTACTAAGAACTTACTAACTCATAGAATACAGTCTAAATAATAGGATAAATTTGAAGTTGCTCCTATATTTGTATCGTTATTATGACATTATAGTAATAATTTTTGAAATATATTAATTATTGCACCTATAAAAAAAACCATCGTAAATTTTTATTTGTAATTCATTTTATTCATAACTAATGCGCTTGCGAATATGAGTGATACTTTTAGTCGTGATGTTAGTACATCGAAGTCCCGTATGGGAGGTTTTCCGTTGTTACGAAGCCCTCGGTGTGCGACTTGCACGTGGGTAGCCTTAACCTCACGAGTTCCCTTTTGCCCGCTAGCTGAGGCGACGGCGTCTGCCGTTTATTATCGCATGAAGTTAACACGTGCACTGTGTCTGTCGCCATATCACTCAGTATTAAATTATACTGATTAATATAACTATTTTAATACTATTGATATAATCGTTGATCTGGTCAGCGGCGCGTGGAATCGCTATCACTTTGATGTGTCAGCTTCAGCCAGGACCTGCCTACGTGTTGTGTACAAGTCTGCTACATAAAACATTTGTAACTACGCTAATCGAAATGAATAAAAAAATCTATTTTTTATTGTTTACCAAACAATTTTTGTTATATAAGTAAATGATATAGAATAAAAAAATCTATTTTTTATTGTTTACCAAACAATTTTTGTTATGTAAGTAAATGATATATAAAGATAAGATTATTTTACAGATTTGAAATGTCCTCTTCAAGATCGTTGAAGGAGGCAATGGGTACTGGGACTTGGGAGCCGCTTCGTGGCTACCGACAACCATTGTCATCCGCGTAATTGTTACGCAGATGCATGGCCCTCTCTTTCTCCTCTTACTGACACTTTATGGCGAGAGTTACCCTCCTTATTCGTGCAGGCCCCATTCCGCTGCAGAGGTGCACCTCTTGCAAAATAAAGACACAGTGGAAAAATCTTATTTAGGACTTGAAATCAAGAATGGGGCCGCGCCGGGGCGGTTAACGGATTGCGTGAGCCCAATCACCTTAATTACCTTATTAAACTTATTAAAATGAATTTTTTTTTTGCAAAAGGTATCTAAAGTAAAAATTGTAAAGAATAGGGATATCCATACTGAACACTTAGAGAAAAGTGCTAAAAATTGTGTTTGTGATGCCATCTATTTTTATCATGCACGGGGTTGTTCCAAAAATCAGCATGGATTTCTTAAAAAATGTTTAACAGTAATGTATTAATAAATAATATAAAGATTTTTTGAATTTGTACTAAAGAATAAAAAATGTGGCATGGTGGGATGGTATTATTATGCATTTGAATATGAAATATGAATAGGCTTTTGACCGTGTAGATCACATAGTACAAATAAGCTTCAGCAGTTGGGAATTTATGATTACCTTTATAAGTATTAAGGTATTTTTTTTAAACGGGCTTTGGCCCACCACTCGTTCCAATCGCTGCTACTCCTGTGTCGCCAGGATCGACAGCGGCAACCACACTTCACCCTTTGATATGATCGCAGGGAGCCCGTGCCGGATTTACGCATAGGCCCGTGAGGCCCGGGCCTATGGCATCACTATTTTCAGGACGATAAAATTTAAGTCCTAAACCCTCCTTTTTGCTTCGCTGTAGTCGGGTAAAAAGGGCGCCGAATCAGATCGGGCCTATGGCGGCCGTAAGCCTAAATCCAGCACTGCAGGGAGCCCGAGGGAAAAGCTAAATCTGTCTTGTCACCCGCAACGAATTTAATCAGAAGAAAGTAGGAGGAGTAGGAAGTAATTCCAATTTCCCTCGCTGATTAAAGCGGGAGAAGGTACAAGATTGCAGTGACTTAAATAAACCAAGAAGTAGAGAGAGCAGCCAGATGAAGCCCGGCTACTACGCACCACGGAATTATAAATAAATGAATTGATATGGATTACGCCTTATGTTACTTTGTTGTTAACAGGGGTATTATTATGATTGAGTTATATTTATTTGCTGCCAGTAATATTTATGACAAAATTGTTTGAACGCACGAAAGTTCCCTAAATTGACCACCAGGTCGCTATATTATTAAGGTAGATAAACTCATATTTAACCAATCTTTTATAGGCAGTTTTTATTGGTGGGTACAGACCTGGCTTTATTAAAATATCCACAGGTGTCCCACAGGGTGCTAATTTAGGACCCCTCCTTTTCGACATTCCAAACTATAAAGGACTTGGAACCGTGAGCTGGGCCTTCTGGGAGAGGACTACGTCTGGCAGTGGGCTCTTCTTGATGCTGATGATGATGATACGGCTATCTTTATTATCTACACAAGCAACGTAATCCACTGTAAATACTGCGTAAGATATCCACTATCACCGACCGGTGACTTGCCGTGCAGTAGACTGTGACCCCACTGTGGACATATGACTCTTAGTGAGTCGGAGTCATACTCATCACTACCGACACCCATAGACATCCGCATAAGATGCGTCGTTCCCCCTCTCCCATCCATGTGCCACTGGATACACAAACATCGTGTGAGCGAGAGCCACCTCTTGCTGCCAACCCAATTTTTTTTTTTTACGATATAGGAGGGCAAACGAGCAGCCGGAGCCATTTTCATGACTACTGACGCCCACAAACATCCGCATAGGGGCTATACAGATGCGCTGCCTTCCTTTCTCCTCCCATCTCCATGGGCCACCGGCTTCTTACACACCGCACGAAACGCGAGAGCACACAGCTGTCACTTTACGCCGGTCTCGTGTAAGCGAGAGGTACCTCCCCGGTCGTGCCGGCCCAATAAACTGCATGCAAGCATGCAGTGTGGTACTACCTCCTACTCTCGGTTCACGTCCAGCTCCGTGCCTGCAGGTCCGTCCGTCCGTCTGTGTACTAAATTTAGCGTTCGCCGTGTTTGTATTCACATTTTCGTATTACTATATAACGTATGACTGTATACAAAGCTCTGCTTTCGCGTTTTGTGCAGTGTTTCCGTGGGATGCGGAGGAAGAAGGTTTTCATCGGTGTAATTTCCTTGCGGATGTTTATGGGCATCGGTAGTGGTCATAAGTCGTTTGCCCCGCCGTACTATAAAAAGAACTAAATGTTTTAAAGTGTAAAGTGTTCACATGTAAATATAGTGGCGTTTTTACATCTTTTTAATATTATGCTGTACCACTGGTATGTATCTTATTTCTTATTAATATTATAAATGCGAAAGTTTGTATGTTTGTTTGTTTATTTGTTACTCCTTCACGCAAAAACTGCTGAACCGATTTTCATGAAATTTACCACGCACATAGAGGGTAACTTGGATTAACACACAGGATAGTTTTTATCCCGAAAAGAAAATGTTCCTGTGGGATGCCATGGGATGATTTTTCACGGGATAGAAATTGACGCGGGCGAAACCGCGGGGCGCAGCTTTATAATAATAATTATTAAAATTACTGTTCATCCTACAAAAGTTAAGTTCTCTTGATATATTTACATGAAATCAGTTTTATCAAAACCTCGCGGAAGGTTACGTACAACCTGATAAAAAGAAGTAATTGGACTGTCTGCGGTACTTTGGAAGAGATACTTCTTCCCATCCACCTTTGGAACACAAACAAAACACTAATCTAAACTATTCTGACAGATTTTTTAAAATCTAGCACAACCTCGTCCAAAACGAAATGAAATTTTATAAAATTTTTGAAGTAGCGTTAAATAATTTTCATATTGAAGTTGCAATAGCTTCTAGTTTTAGTAGTACTATCACAGTACTACTTGATATAATATTTTGCGTGCTAGGAAAGATGCAGAATTCAAATCTTTTTAAATTACATCAACTTTTAATAAGTACCTAGCTGCTTATTTACAAAAATTAAAAAAGTATTATACTTAACTCCACGGGGACCTGTGCTTTGTCCCTGAGGGCTGAACTCAAATTACACGAACTAATTGCACTCTGTTCTCTCCACCTACGCCAATAGAGAACTTAAGATAATATGCTGAATGTGAACAGAAGATAAGTTACTAGTCGCCACTAAAACCATCATCGTGATAGTCCTTACTCCTAGAATCTCGTTGTGATTAAGCTACTTCAAGTAGAACTATGTCTTCCACACATAACGTAACATGAGAGACATGAGATGTATGTATGTATGTATGTAGGTATGTATAGCTTGTTATCTGGCCAAATGTCAGTCAGCGAGGGTCGCGGTCGGCTCGCGGGTGTATATGAAACGATAATACAAAACGCGATAGTAAATAATAAATGTGTGTGTAACCGAGTATATTTAACGGATCACTTTATTTCGTAACGTCATGTGTGGATGTAAAAGACTTGTGTGACGCGTGCCCCTTCTAGTCTCTTAGGGAGATTTTGCGATATTTGCCTCCCCTTCTCTAAAATGTCTCGTTGGAGCTTAAGTGGTATTAAGTGTGTGAAAAGCTGCGGAGATTCGCAAACCTTCTTGTCAGGTATATCTTGCCCAAGGTGTCTGGCACTGGTAATAAGTGTCCTCCGTCAGTCCACCCGTTGGGCCGCCAGCCGCACACAAGACAACGGCATATCTATCACTTCAAGTAGTTTTTACTAAATTGTTTACATGATGTAGTTACGGGAATATCAATCCGCTTGTGTCGGTTCAAGCGAGTGAAAATGATAATTATAATCAGTGTCATGTCATCACAATATTATAGTGACGTCACAAATACCGAATGGCCTCCTCTACTCTCCATATCTGAGTAAATGTACATAATTGTAATTAATGCAAATTGTTTTGATAATGATTCTCGTGGTCAATACTATTATTGTCGTTCTTTCTTAATTGATATGTTGATGTGAGAATCTTCATGATTCAATATCATCAACGTGAAACTAAAATAAAACTAACGCATCGAACAGTGATCTGGTGGTTACCAAATTAGCCAATGGTCTTCAAATTAATGATTACTGTCAGAGTAAAGTTAATTTAATGTGGATGCTGCTTGGTATGTTAGTCGGTGTAAGGTATGTCCTCCCCTAAGATGATGCCACCTTGTCATGGATGACGTGCCTCTCTGATCCCCAAGGCTATGCCGGAGAAGGCTACCCTTACCGGACAGACTTGGAGAGAGAGGCCTCACAACGAACAGCTCAGCTGGGATGTCCTCTACCCGTCCTACTGAACCAGCAGATGGCGGCGTGGAACAGGACGAGTGGCGGAATTGGCGGAAAACAAATACGTGGCGTGCTTCTTTGGAGTGTTGGGGCTAGGGGTCAAGATGGGAACCTGACCCCATTGCACGGTTCCGACGACGTAGTAGACACTGTTCAGAGGCGGCCGGACAGTCCCCAGTGAGGAGAAGTCTGGCCTTTTCGCCGAGGCCAGCCTGTCCGGGACCCTCCAATTGAAGCGGCTGAAGGCAACCGCTGGAATTTAGTCTCGGTAGTTTACTAATTGCCTAGTTCGACACTGTACCCGGTTGAGCCACCCGAGGTGTTACGCATGTAGTTATAAAATATGTATTATGCGAGGGTACAGAATAATTAATTGTACTTTTTGAAGAACGTTCGCTGTAGCTGCGAATATACGAGTGGCTGAACACAGTAGCGCTGTACTTATTATACAAGGTGGATACAAACCAAAGGCATTAAATTAAACCACATGTACTATAAGTACCTACTGTTAATCGGAGACCATTAAAAAAAAGTTTACGACAAGTATACGAAAATACTTTTTTCAAACAAGTTAAATAGCGAAAAAATAAGGAAAACTTGTAAACACTCTTTGTACGCGCCGCCGCGGCCGCTCGGTAAGGTCGCTAAGCCTCGAACGGGGTGAATGACCCCGACGGACTATAGGCGGCCGCGCGCTCGAACAGCTGATGGTACAGAGTGTACGAAGTGAGAAAAAACTTTAGAAAATTCCTGTGGCTAAACTATTGCTCCGATTGATCTGATATTTGTTGTGTAGCCTGGAAATTATACTCTAAATATGTAGTTTAATTTAATGCCTCTCGGTTGTATCCACCTTGTATACTCAAATATCGCAGTATGTTTTGTAAATACCTCATATCATTATGTAGGGTCACCACCTCTTTGACGATAAAAAAGATAGCAAAAACCAAATAATATTTCAATTTTTTTTTATACCATAGGAGGCAAACGAGCAGTTAGGTCACCTGATGTAAAGTGAACACCAACGCCCACAGACATCCGTAACATCAGAGGTCTAACAGATACGTTGCCGACCTTTGAGGAAAGAATAAGTTCTTTTCTTGACGATCCCTAGGTCGTATCGGTCCGGAAATACACATTCCATTCCATTGTTTATTTTTTTTTAATTAAATGTAGAGTAAACTCGTTCATTTTGCATTTGAATAGTTCCCGCTACTCTCATATTGAGTAATCGTAAATTTTAGTAAGAGGCAGGGCTGAGGCGCAGCATTGCGACCAAATTGGGCTTGAGGGCCCGGAGGGTATGTTCGGTTCACATGATATCGTCGCAAAATTCTACAAAAAAGTGATGCTGGCCCAATTGGACTGCATGCAGCATGGCACTACCTTACATACTTTATACAAATGAATATGAGTTATGAATTTTGTCGTTTCCCGGAAAGAGCCAAGAGGAAATAAAACCCAGCGATAAGAATTAGGAGAACATAATCGTAATGTGGTGTTATAGCAGAGATATAATAAACTGGCCGTGCCCCGCGGTTCCACTCACGAAACACCTACAACGTTGATAACAGCGAGAGGTATTAAATGAAACTACATATTTAGTGTATCATTTTCAAGCTGCACAACAAAAATCAGAACAACCAGAGCAATAGTTTGGCCAAAGGATTTTTTTAAAGTTTTTCTCACTTTGTACACGCTGTATCACGTCAGCTGACGGCAAGGCCAGCTGACTAGGGTGATTACCCCGTGCGAGGTTGCCGCGGCCGCCTGCTGTGTACTATGCGAGTCGTCCGTTACAGCACGCGTCCCTCGTCCAGGACGAGGGATGCTGCGGGGTTCATACAAGTTAACCGAATTGAGCAAAAAAAAGTCTAAGTGTTTGTGACGTGGGCAGCAATTTATGTAAAGTAACACTTTCCAACAATTTGCGACGGTTTTCTAATGTGTTTAACTTGAAACGTCTTAATCTATCTACGCATTCGGTTGTAGGATTTATATTTGCGTCTCTATAAGCCAGGGATTTTGTAAATTTGCGTTGCACCCGCTCTATTTGCTTCACTTGCAAATTGCTATGATAAGGATTCCAAACAGGCGCAGTGCACTCCAAGATCTTCGCACAAGCGTGTAATACAAAAGTAACTACGTGCTACTGTGTTTAAAGCCTTTTCTATTGCGTTTTAGGAAACCTAACATTTGCAACACTTTGCCTGTTATTTGTGATTCTAAATCAACGGATCTCATAGAGCCCAATGTAACTTGAGATCCGCCTCACCGCCAACCGCGTGCCGTGTGTGATCCGCCTTACTCGGGAACGCGTAGGAGTTAAGCTTGAATGTATGTAAAATACTGTGCTGTCTCTTGAAGCACTGAAAAAATCACACTATAAAGTCAAATCTATCAAGGTCAAACCGCTTTTGCACATATTTTGTATGAAATCACTCTTATTAAATACCTTATACCTTGCGCGAGTTGGCGGATCACACAAGGCACGCGGTTGGCGGTGAGGCGGATCTCAAGTTACATTGGGCTCTATGAAATCCGTTGATACCTAAAATTTTTTAAAACTGAAATTCTTGATCCGCGCGGTTACGCGGTTGCCTGTGTGTGAGGCACCGCATCTCCGCGCGGACGGCCGCGCGGAGAGGCGGTCGCGGCGAGAGCACCGCTCGACCGCGCGGTCTGGCGATGTACGTGTGTTAGGTATCAACGGATTTCATAGAGCCCAATGAAACTTGAGATCCACCTCACCGCCAACCGCGTGCCGTATGTGATCCGCCTAAGGGGGATGGACAAGAAAATGCTCGGAGTGTTCCGGTTTTTATTTCGAGAATCAACACCATTATATTACAGATATACTCAACCACAGAGGATACAGGTGCAGGTCCGACCGCTTAACGTGCTCTCCGAGGCATTCAAAGATTTCTACTTACCTTGGTAATACTTAAAATAGCATTTCTTTAGTTTATGTGATTATGTTAACATACGTTTTTGGGTATCGTGTCTGCGTACCTCAGTCTCGGATTTCTAGACAAGGAAGGAAATGTCGGAGAGCACGATCAGCCGTCGCTCCTGATCTGAGTCAGAATCCAAACCAGTCTTGAGTGTTTGTCGCCCCATTGGTAAAGGGACCAAGGGTGTCTGCGCACACTTGCGCGTTAAAATATCTTATTTACGTGTCTTCAGATCGGATGCGGTAGAAAGTGATGACGTCAGCGGCGATATGCATCATGCTTCTTGGGGTATTCGCGGAGGTGACACGGTAAGTCTGGATACATTGACATTCAAGATTTGCGGACCCAAAACAGCTAGTGCTGAACTGGACTCGACGACGGCTAAGGTAGTGCCTATTAGTAGTCTAGTTGCAGCTGCATTGTGCCCAATAGGGCCGCCATGGCCGGGTGCTTCTCGCTCACATGACTCTGACTAACCGTGTTATGGCGTTGCATGTCGTAAGTTTTGTTGGTATCCAGAGATGCACTGAAAAGTAGCTGTAAAGGTGAACAAATTACACATTACATTACAATCATGCGGATGTTTACCAGCGCCGGTCGTCCCATCCTACTAATATTATAAAGACGAAAGTTTGTGAGTGTGTTTGTTACTCTTTCACACAAAAACTACTGAACAGATTTTCATGAAACTTTACAGTAATATAGCTTTCATATCAGAATAACATAATAAGTTAAAATATAT
>LUGF01059705.1:11425-25790 GCA_001625245.1 Calycopis cecrops
AGTAGCAAGCACTTCCTTCGTAGTTTCATGCATACCTGATATGGATCTCTCGAATTCACAAAACAAGGCAGCCCTTTTCGACGACATGATCAGAGATCGCGCGATCACATCTTTCTGGCTTCTCTTTTCTTCTCACGTTGCTTCTATTCAGACGCGAGATGACCTCGTATGAAGCAGACATTGGTTTCCAGCTTCTGTCGCAGTCCAACATAACTTTAACACGATGATGCTAATAACATTATTATTAAGATATCTTAATAACTACTTTCATGTCATAGACACTTTTATATGAACACTAAATGGTAAAACTGTGTATGTGCTGGCTGTAAAAGATCTAATACTGCTTATGGTACAGGGATTAACAATGTTTTTAAAGTTTTATAGATGTTTTTATGATGTAAGTTCTTGAAGTTGTCTTCTATATTCATAGAGAGATTCTTTAATAAACTTCAGTAACTTTATCTCACCATTATCTGTATAATAATTTTCTTTAAGAGTTATGAAAATTATTATGATGTATGCATGTATGTATACATACTATTGGATGAAAAATAGAGGCGTTATTTCAAAAACTAGTGTTGTGTGTCTTGGATGTTCTACACCCATTCTCAAAATGTTTGAAGCTAGTGATGCTCAGTAGGCTAAGGTGACCCCGCGATTTACATGAATGATGCTCAGTATTACCCTTCTTGAAGGGCACTAAAGAGTAGAAGGAGGATGTGTTTGTATTATTTTGAGTACGGATCCAGCAAATGATGAAACCAACTACAGGTCAGTGCAATGGGGTGAGGGATTCTATAGATGTTGATGAAATTGTTATGTGGTGCTTTGTGAAGGCGGCTACACTTAGGGGATTTACTACGTCGAGGCGTTCTGATGATTCACAAATCAGATCAAAATCACAAGTCCCGCATTTCATCGGACCCCATCCTTAGCTGGTTACGGCGCGTAGATGCATTCCTACCGTCATCAAAGAAAATCCATCATCATTTGTGGATAAATAATGGCTAATAATGACGCCTGCAAGTAGAAGATATGTTGCCGTAGAAACAATTTAATTAGGAATTAAGATCCTCCTCTTTGGCAGCGCCTTATCAATTGTGATCAAAGCAAGTTACAAGTTTGGTGGAAATAGTTTCTCGTTTATCTTTCTTAAACACTGGAATTGGCCTGGGATCCGGGGATAATTACGTTGCTAGGCTGCTACTTTTATGGCCGGATAACAAATCTTCTATTTATCCGTATATAGATGGATTGCTTCTGTTTATACGAAGATTTGCTTTACGACTTAAGCGTTAAGGTCAATTGGATTTCCAGGATTTGTGTTTTGGCGATATTGGCCAACAGTCATTGTAGATAGTGGCAATGATAACAGATCTAAGGAGTTGGTATCCTACAAAACTTAATGCTTAGTAAATAATCTATATTATATATAAAACTCAAACGTGACATAGCCAGCTATCAACGCACAGCCCAAACCACTGGACGTATCAAGCTGAAATTTGGCATCCAGGTAGATGTTACGACGTAGGCATACGCTAAGAAAGGATTTTTAGAAATTCAACCCCTAAGGGGGTGAAATAGGGTGTTGAAGTTTATATGGATTTCTTAGAAATTAAACGCGGGTGAAACCGCGGGGCACTGCTAGTTAACTATAAGTTTTTGAACATTGACATCCATAAACATGAATACAACCTGAGGGTTTGTTGATGTTTTGCCTCGTTTATCTCCTGGTGTACCACCGAGAGAGTCCGACGAGACCGCTCGTTAACTCTTTTATAACATAAAACTCGTTTCTTTACTTTATGATTGTAACAGTTCTGGTATTTATTTTGTGATAATCAAGAACGGCTAATCGATTTATTGACGTTAATATTTAACGAAATTTTAATATAATAATACAAGTACACACACACACAAATATGTAATAGTATTAATTAATAATAATTCAGATCATTGCTAATTAAAGCAATTTGCTCTTGGAAACCGATATTTCTTCGAAAATCTAACGTTCTTGTAACTTTAAACAAAAAAAACATCTGCCAAAGTATCTGCCAGCACCCCGCCCTGCCAGCTAAAACAAATATTATGTACCTATATGTTTTTTAAACTTTTATTAAAAATATATTTTGTATTTTTATTGTAATCTACCTATATCCTTCTAAGTAGTACCTAATAAGTAACTATTAGTGATAATTATATTTATTAGTGGATGCAAAAATGATCGTATACAATAATAATAATAATTGGGATATGATACAGCAATTAGTGACGTGCGCAATCGAAGCACGTTTAACGTTAACAAAGAAATAGTCATAAAGAAGAATCGAATGGTCATAAAAAATGGTATGATAGAGATTCGCGATATCGATATTCGTATGTCAGTGTGTAAGCTCTAATTGGCCCAGTTCGGGCGGGCGCCGGGCAGAGATCGCACCACTAAATAGAGATTTGCGCGCGGCTAATCCACGCTGATCCGAGAGATCCGCTGGTATACCTTTACATAAATGGGTCGAAATCGTTATTTACCCCGGGGCCGACCACAAAATATTTTCTATACAAATAAAATCTTTATTCTATCGTATCGGATGAGAATTTCTATCGAGATGATTCTAACCAAACATACTAAAACTGAATATATACTTATCAATTATTTTTAATACACTTTATTTTAAATTGCTTGTGTGGGTATAGAAAGAAGAAAGAATTCGGATGGCCCGGATGGGGCAAGGTTCATCGTTACCTGTCTGGCTGTAAAATTAATTAACATAATATTAGATACTCAGTACTCTAAAACTCTATGCCAAATCAAAAAAAAAAGTAATAAGTTATCACTTCTTATAGTTATATTCACAAGTTATACTATTATATGCATTTAAAATAATATCATCAGACTACAATAATTCGAATATATTAATATCCAAAACATACAAAGAGTATAGATTTATTTATATTAGCTTTAGTCTAACTTTAAGCTTAGATCTACAGGTATTATTGATGTCTTAGTTAGTTTAGACGCCCTATTTTACTCTATATAAATATTAAATCTAACGGTACGTAATATTATTTTAACATGTAGGTAGGTTTTGCTCCTAAAATGGGGCAGAAACTTCGAACTCATCATCGCAAACAATGTAAGTATCTGTTTTAAGGATCGTATGTTGGTATTTATAATAGAGTTTGTGGAAGTCAAAGTTTTGTTTGTAGGGAATGTTCAACCTGCTATTGTTTTAGCTGGCGGGGCGGGGCTGGCAGATACTTTGGCAGATGTTTTGTGCATGATGTATGCGAGTGTCATGTCGGAGATTATTTCTTGGCACAAGAACAGGGCGCCCGCACTATCGTGTGCTTAGCTACTTTGCATCTGATTTGCGGAATGTATTGGATGGTGTTTTAACGCGAACATTATTTGTACAATAGCGCACATAATATTAGTGTGGCGATACTTTAATGAATTATAAGTTCTCCCATTTATAAATACTCTTTCATCCACGGCTATAGCTGTATTTTAGAAAATAATAATTGTAATAATATATTTATGAATATAAAAAAAAACACTACAAATACATAACATCGGGATCAAATATTAAATAATATAAATTTTAAACTCAAGAAACGATCTCTTTATATTTTTAAATATTTATTTACACACAGTACATTTGGCTATGACGTCATTGGCCCAGGTCTCAAGTTAAGTTGCGTGTGTTTTATAGAGAAGAAAGCACGATTTATATTTATATATTAATTAATTTAAATAATACGGAAGTAATAGTCCACACCATATAAGTAGTACATTTTCACCGATTGTTAAATAGCGGTGTTTTAAAAAATTTGGTAATTTCAGGAGATGTAAGGTATGTGCCAAAATATCTTGTATAGACAAGAAAGCACGTTTAATATATAAAGAAGTAATAGTTTAAACCATATAATCTTTAGTCTTCATAAAAATTGCTACTCGTATCCAACCGATATGTTCACACAAAATACAATTATTCATGTTTTTTGCGTAACATTTACATGAAAATGTATTCGCATTGTGATTTTCTTTATATAAATATGAAATAAAACGATACTTACTTAAAGCAAAGCCGGGAGCTTACAGGAACTTGGAGACGTCTCCGATAACGGAATCTTATGGAAATCCATTAGATTTATGCAAAGTGAGATACGATTATTGTCAATATCTTGTATTTATACAAGAGCGCGTTACATTTAAGTGTTAAGGAAATATTTGCTATACGAAGTCTTAATGCGCGTGTTTCTCGTGTGGTTCGAAGCTCCGAATATAATCATCATCACCCCGTGGTAGTTCATTGTTTTGTTGAGTTGTTTTGTAGCGTCGTGTTGCATAATGCGAATTGGACTGACACACCCCGGGAGTTACTTCGTGATTTTCTGAAACTGCACGAGTCGCGACAGCCTAGCGGACTATGGCTATGGCCTATTGGAGGGGAGGTGGGAGGAAGTTTGCCATAACAAGTACTGGCATGTCTACGGAGTCAGTAGTAGTTAGGAGGCTCTAACTGCTCGTTTCCCCTTTAATATTTAAAAAAAGTGTACTATTTACTGTTCTGTGCTGACTAACTGCTGTATTACCTATTGATTTTGTGCTACGTATCAAATAACATAAGTTTTATTACCATACGTAATGGCCAACAAATTACGGATCTTTAAAAACTAATCAAATAGTTAACGATGACAAATTTTAAATAATAAATTAGATACATGATTAAATGTCGAATTGGCAACTTTATTCATTTAAAAAATAACATGAAAATATTTTTTGTTCTCTGAAAAGAAGACATCTCTACCACGTCTTTACGATATAGGGAGATGGGAAATGGATTATTTTAATAAATCAAAGTTCCTTAATCAAGAAACAAGTTTCTTAGTCTCGTATTGTGGGTGGGTATGTCATAAAACTGGCAACACAAAGGTTTTATACGCCACATTAACTAAATGATGGTCGTTAGATATATGGAAGGGTTGTTTGAATAAGCTTTATTATTGGTATTAGTGTTATTGTATTAAAAGGGGTCACAGCGATGCGACATAAACATAGGTACGGCTAATTATTATAAAATATTACATGTATTAAGTGTCTTAAGTGTAAGACCATATTTGTGGCCTAAAGCCCCAAAAGCTAAAGCCAAAATTACACTAAAAAGCCTAATTGGGGCTTTTAAGTATGGTCATATAGGATTTGTTACTTCTGCCTAAAATAAGACGTTAGAAGCACAATAAAAGTATAATGTACAAAAAAATATAAATAAAGTTTACTTACTTAAAAATTATCTTAATCTAAAAAACGATTGGACGACTATTGGAGTATTATATTAAATTCAAAAATTTGAACTTCTTATACCTCACAAGAAGTTCAAATTTTTTATCAAAGCTAAATACAAACTTGCATACAACACACACATTCATAATACTTCACGCTAGTTTTTAGCTAGAGACAGATTTAGCTGCAATGTTGTTTAAAATATTATAAGCTATGCCACGATTACTAATATTAAATCGTTAGCTATTTAAAAAAAATCTTTTTTTAATTTAACAGCTTTTACAAAAAATAGAAATATCCTCTGGCTAGCTATTCTAAGTGAATTTTAAATAAGTTTCCTGTAGTCATAATAGATTAAATAAATACCTTATCCCTATACGGGGTTGTAGAAAATGGAATATACTAAATTCCCTCGGCTTGAAATGCAAAGATTCCCCCTAATAAGTCTTATGTAGGAATATGCCTCGCTTAGCAGCTAATGTGCCGTTATTTTTCCTATCTTTATAATATGTTTGGTCGCTAACACGTGTCTTGTGATTTTATTGATAACAATTACCTAAGTAATATTAATATAATATTGTGTTGACATAATTATAGGTGAGAAGTATTGGGTGTTATCATCATCGCCTTCAGCATTTCGAGATCAACTGCTTCTCATATTTATTATAGCATAGGCGGGACAGAAGAGCATTTGGGTAACCTGATGACAAGTTATCAACAACCCTACTGATGAAAAATGAAAAAAAATGGACAAGACAACAAGAAAAATCGGCAACGCATCTGTTAGACCTCTGGTGTTATGGATGTCTGTGGGCGTTGGTGATCATTTTACATCAGGTGACCCAACTTCTCGTTTGCCTCCAATGATATAAAAAAAAAACTCACAAGATATCTCATAATCAAAGAAGGTTGAGACTATAAAACTTTTTCTCAATTGACCATCATGTAACATTTCTCTCATAGATTCTACAATCTTTCAAATCCTATATGTATCTAATCCACAAAAAGCCATAGATCATGTGCAAAAACATTTACGAGTTGAAATAGGATCAATTATGTATTCAATTAAAAGCCGGCAGGCGGGGCGCGGAGGCAGCCATATGCTAATGGGGGCGAAGGCGCCTGCGGCCGGCTGCAGGGCTCCGGCGGTGCCCTACGTCCGTGAAATTGAATTAGCAACTCATTAGTGACGCCAATAAAACGGGCCGCACTATACGCGTGTCGTGAACACTGTTCATTTTATCTCCATTTTCCTGCCGCATGCAATTGATTGTGTATTCATCTGATGCACATTGTTGGTCTGTGATAGGGATGATGCCGTACTCAACTTTTTCATGCCAATATTGTGCTTCAACATTAAAAATAAGTAACTTGATATGTGTTTCCTTAGTAAGGATTATTAATAGGTGACAACCTAGAGTAAGGTATACGGATTAGTTAAGGAAGGGACATGAAACGTCTTAATGAGAGCTGAAGAACCTGGTCGAAATTGGAATCAAAATGGCTGCTGCACTGACTAGCTACGCTCTAAATATGTACGTTATTTTTACTTGGATCATGAGGTTTGTACATATAAGAAGCTTTGTCTTCTCCTGGTGGTAAGCTTTGTGGTAGTACTGGTCTAGTGGTGAACGTGTTCAACCACAGACGTGAGGTCCCGGGTTCGAATCCCGGGCCAAAAACTGTTATTGGGATTTTCAAATTTCTAATAACAGTCCGGTGTCAGGAAGTTGGCGGTGTTGCACCCCCATGCCTCGGAGAGCACATTAAGCCGTCGATTCTGCGCCTGATTTCTCTCCGGTCGTGTAATGAGGTATTAGTGCACTTGTGTTTTCGCGCACACTTCTGCAGTATAATATGTCCTACGCAGAGGGCTCGTCTATGTAGATGGCCGCCGTACCCGGAATCGGCTAGGACGACATTATTAATAGTGTTAAAGGTGATGCCATGAACCATTGCATCAATTCGACTAGTGTGACGACTATGCCGTCGCTTTTCATCCGGTTCGTAAGTAGCCGGTGGCTCATTGGGGTGGATGGAATGGAAGAGGATGAGGCATCTGTAAACTATAAACCATGGGGATGTTAACGGGCGTCGGTAGTCACGAAATAGCTACGGTCCCGTTTGAAAGCCTAAAAAATTAAAAAGATACCACCAGAATAATTTTACTTGATAGTTTATTATATTTCTTTGAAATGAAAAGCTTCTAACATACAAGAAGAAGCTTACGTCCAACAGTTTGCTCTAAATTTTAAGGTGCATTTTTTGGAAAAATAGCACGACAGAACAATGGAATTCTTGAGAGGCCTTTTCTCACTTTCTTGTCATTTACAACTTTACGGACAATGTCATTGCTGCATTACTGAGGAATCAGTCAAGCTCGCATAAGAGGAGCCATGGAATAAAGTAACAGTATAATATATTGTACCAGGGAAAAAAGTAACAGTTGTAAAATATTGTATCAGGGAATAAAGTAACAGTATGATATATTGTACCAGGAAATAAAGTAACAGTTGTAAAATATTGTACCAGGGAATAAAGTAACAGTATAATATATTGTACCAGGGAATAAAGTAACAGTTATAATATATTACCAGGAAATAATAAAAGAATTTTTTTTTACGCGACATCATATTACGGCGGTAGAGGTACCTGCCTGCTCAATTCGGTTGCAATGCAGCATGGCACTACCTCTTAATAATCTAAAACATTCAAAAAGAGACTGTATATATGTTGCGAAAGTTTAATATTTTTACACAATAAAGAAGTAATCAGTAACAATCCACCTATATGTATGTACTTATTTATATATTTAAAAAAAATTTATGGGCTTTTTCGGTTATTGATGCTTCACAAAACACGAACAGGTCGCTCTAATGGCATTCAAAGAGACGTCTAACGACGAATGTCCCTCGACATGATGTGCTATCAAATGCAATGATGCATCCGTTGCTTTGAAAGGAAATATGAGGAAATTTCTCGCAAAAATCACCAATTCTCGATTTCCGACTCTAGACTAGAATTGACCACTTAACTACCATACGTTTATCTTTTATTTCACATTATCGATTTCATAAATAACGTGAGTACTACATCAAACGGCTAGTTTAGTATATAGGATAGATTAAGTGTACAAATGTGACAAAAGATTACTTACTCTTCTTGGGATTGTAATAAAAAATATACCTAAGTGAAAAAAATCAAAAAATCTTTGAAGTCGAACTTTAAGAAATATATTTGAAGAAGAGTATAAATTATAGATTTGAGATAAAACTAGAAATGTGTCCTAATGTGACCTAATGGTGTCGACGAAATTCGAATGCTTTGTTTATTGCAATGCTGTCGCTTGTTTCAACAGAAATTCTAATTAACTTCTATTAATATAAAGATGGTTATACACTCGAGCCCAAAATACACATAACGTGTAATAAATGGCAGTAAATTTAATAGCAGTTTAACATCTCATAAGTTTCATTAATTTAGAGAACCGCAGTCGTATAATTTTCAGCGGGAGTATATTAAAGTTATAATTTTAGTGAAAGTGTTTGGGAGCACGTGAGCGTTGTTTGTGTCAAGAACATTTCCTATTTGTGTGCTTTTCCGTGATAATTAATCTGATCCCTTAACTACCTTCGCGTTCAGTGGCGAAGACATATAGGTTCCATTCTTGATTTAGACTAAAATGTGTTATTTCATCACTAAGGCTCGGAGAGAGCTCAGACGCAGGAAGTAATTATTTAAACAGAGCACTAATAAATAAGTATTTTTTTCAATAAACCTTTTTAACTTAAACTTAACTATTGTCAAAGCGATAGTCCCGATTTACACTTATATTGCATTACGTCTTGTCCCATCACATTTTAAAATCTTGTAACTGGTGTTAAGTGACAGCTGTATATCTGGCACGGGTTGGGGTAGTTAAAAAGAATACGAGTGTTGAATAAGGTCAAAATCTGCCAGTAGAGCGAAAAATATTCTAATATCTAAGATGCACTAAAAAAATTGTTGGATAATAAATAATTTTAGTTTAATCGGAGAAATTAATCACGTCTATTATGTGGTAAAAGGTTTTTTTTCTTTCCTCTCTATACCCATTAATATATCCTTTCCTTAAAAAAAACTGTGACAGCTCCAACACGCATTTACTCCCAAAGTACAAACATGATTTTAAAATGCAAAAGGTAAGCGATGTAGCGCGGTAAAGCATCACGTTGGTAGGTTAGAGTAGTGTTTAGGGTGCTTTAAAACATTGCATAAGAGATAAACTCAAACAATTCATAGAAAGAAAGAAAAAATAGAGTTTTATTACGGAGTTTTACATAATTATTACGGATACATCGTTTTATTCGGTTCCGTAAATTTTAAAGTCGAAATATTCGGAGTGATTACGGAATTACGGATAGTGGCACGTTCCGCTAAGCACGATAATTAGATGTTACTCACGTAATCACCCCAATCAAGACATTTCGCCTGTAAAGAGACCGAGAGCGCTGATTTACCTAATGTATTTGTTTAAATTGGAACGTTCCGGAATGAATTGAGGCATTAATACTGTTGGATAATTGCTTAATTAATTATTTTTATCATTAAATGCTGGAGGTGGCGTGTTGGAGATATTTTTTCTATTTTATAGGAGGGAAAACGAGCAGTCGGAGCCTTTTGAGGAGTACCAAAATCCATAAACATCCTCATAATTGTAGGTTGTACAGATGCCCTTAGACGGCTCACATGACACGTGTGCTTTGTGAAGGGCATTTGTCTTTTAGTTTTTACTATATTTGTATATATTTGTGTAAAATAAAATTGTCCTGAGGTGAAGAATAAATGATTTTTCTTTTTCTCCGGGCCTTTCTCTCTTCACTTCGAATAAATTCGCGCGCGGTAGTTCAGTTCGAATTTTGACGACCTGCTGGCGCAGTGGTACAGAGCCCGGATGAGCGGAGCATGTTGCGCCAGGGGTCGCGGGTTGAAACCCGCCTAGGCCGTGGATGTTTGATGTATGTTTGATATATGATATGTATATGTATATTATGTATATTGGGATTAGTCCCTTTTCAGAAGGGTCGTTCGGGCTGTTCGTAGTGGTGTTGTACTGTATGTGTCACATCTGTTCCCCGCGTTACTTCCTAGGTGTGTGGTGTCGTGTCTGACAGTGTGTTTGCCGAAAGAGTTTGACAATTGTGGTGCGGTTTGTATTCGTCTGACAAAACGAAAAGAATTATTTACATCTCTATACATAAAAAGTAAGTACTACTTTATAAAGTAGTATACTAAACTGAATGCCGAGTCCGACACACCCTTCTGATCCACCCAAGACCGGTTTGACGGTGCATGAAAACATTTTCCCTGCGTAATAAAAAAAATGTATGATAAACTGTAGGTATATATAAAATTCTCGTGTCACAATGTTAGTCACCATACTCCTCCTAAATGGTTAGCGCAATGCTCATGAAATGTTGTGTGCTTAGTTAGGTCTGAGAATCGGCAACATCTATTTTTCATCTCGATATTTCCACGGCATCGAAACATGCGGGAGAAGCCGCGGAGCGCAGCTAGTAATCAATAAATTTTACTGTCTTGTTTTTCTGTTTTGTTACTTTAGTATTGGGATTGTTTTTTTTCGTGCTTCTATTTCTATAGTACAAAGGTTTCCCTCTGTGGTAATGAACGATATAAGCGAAGCTCTTCCAGCGCGTCGGTAAATTTGCATTTTATTTCGTTGTGCGCCTGCCGCGAGTCGCGACTGGCCCAAGTTAATGTTGCGTGTAAAGTTATGGCCCAGTTTCTGCTGCATGCAACTTCCGCGGTGGCTGTATGAGCTTTTAGACGATTTGGCGTTACGCAGTGTTAATTTTGCTTCAACTTTCTTAAGACTTGCATCATATTGTTCCAACATTTTCTTATCAGAGGGGAAATGAATGAAGTTAGTCAAGGTCTAATTAAAAAGTATCCTATTACTCAAGCTATTTATGTTAAGCGGCTATAGGTATGTATTTGTACTTTTACCTGTAAGTGTTTTTTGTAAAACTATCATTTTGAGAAAATAAATATCTTATACCGTAAGGATCAAGCCAAGTCAAAGAGTCTAACCGTCTGAGTCTGTCTGAGTCTATCTAACTTTACGGGTTACCCGAAATGTCAAAAACCGATTGAAACGTGATAAAAACTTCCGAATTTGAACCCGTCGGTATTATGCGTAATGTAACAACGACACTTTCATAAATCCAATAATATTCTTTCTTTTGAATTCCCAGCCATCCGAACCCTTTCCCGGGTAAAAGTATTCCAAAGTGATTTTAGGTGCAATGAAAGTTACGGGATACAAAAAGTTTTTATATGAAAACAAAAAGTATTAAAAACTGTTTCTGCAAACACATTGTGCACATAATGTAGAAACAATTGTGAACAACGAAACATACATCATCATTATCACCACTTTTTATCATATAAGGGACAAAAGAGCAGAGTACCTAAAGGTCACCGACGCCCACAGACATACGGAACACCAAAGCTTTCTCCGATAAGTTGCAGACCTCTTAACGATTGGCCATCATACATTTTAATTTTCTACTTTATTGAGAAGATAACGTTATCCCCATACAGCGTTATCTTTCTATCATCTATCACCAGCTAGCATTTGAGTAAAGATAGAAAATACATAGAGAGACATTGCAAACAACAACTTTTTTCAGCGTCTTTAACATAACTCGAAACATTAATAATTTTAAATGGTTTTTCAGTTTTAATTGTTCTGTCGTGACATTTTAAAGTCTATGTTCAAAGAGGAGTAGAGTTTATAACATTCTAGTGGACCACAAAAAAAATATTTTTGTATAGATAAATAATATCTAACGAAGTTCAAAGTTGTAGAACAAAAGTTGTTGTATATGAAGTTCATTTTAGAAGAAAGTTTTTTTATGTTAATGCATAATATCTTCTAATATATAAAATTCTCGTGTCACAGTTTTCGTTGCCATACTCCTCCGAAACGGCTTGACCGATTCTCATGAAATTTTGTGAGCATATTGAGTAGGTCTGAGAATCGGCCAACATCTATTTTTCATCCCGATATTCCCACGGGATCGAAAGTTACGCGGGTGAAACCGCGGGGCGCAGCTAGTAACCATATAATATTTGTTCAAATAATGAATTCCAAAAAATTTCTGTACTAAATTTCACCTAAATATCGGCAGATTTGTGCGCGTGAATAACAAAAAGACACAATCTTTCTTAATTATAATTTTAGTAGAACTAGTAGTATACATTTTTGACGCATATTTTGCCAAATAAAATCAACATTGACGTCATAGTACTCCTGCTCCATGCTGGATACGCAAAATAATATATCTTGAACATCATAATACAGTATAAAGTTACCGCCCTATTATCTGGCCCACATACTCTTTCTACATGTAAGCTCACGCTATGACGTCAATATACAAGATAACTAAGTTTCCGAGCATGTTGAGAAATTTGTTTTATATTTGTTTGTTTGTTTGAGATATTGTTTGATTTTAACATGCAGTTTGATCAGCATATTTCATCGTTTACATGGATTGTGCAATTTAATACGATGCATGAATTTGTGCCTTTAATGTATTGTCTACTAGCTTCCGCCCGCGGCTTCGCCCGCATGGATTTCGGACTTCAAAAATGAAGTGTTTTTACAAATAAACCTTCCTCTTGAATCACCCTATCTAATAAAAATTCCATAAAAATCTGTTGCATTGTTTTAAAGATCTAGGCATAGAGACACACAGACGGCGGAAAACGACTTTGTTTTATAATAAGTAATGATAATAAAACTTATAACCATAATTATATTAGGCAGTGGAAAGTGTTCTAAATGTTGACCGAGCTTAGTATTTATACACCACAAAAAGTTTCATGCGAATCCATCCAGTAATTTCGGAGATATCATGGACAAACAGACAAACAGATAGACAAAAAAATAAAAAAAACATTGAAAAGTGTTTTAATACTATTTTTACATCGCCCCCAAGTTAGTTTTTCGTAAATATATTCAATGGTGGTTTCAGACAAACTCTGCCAGTTATTGAAACAGGCACACCGGCTGACGAACTCAAGGCCTGTCTGAAATCATCAACGCTATGGCAGAACACATACAATACGCGAGCACCTGCAGATATGCTAGTCATGCATCCTCATCGTACTGCAGCGTTTCGAGGCAGCTTTAGATATGCAGCAACCAGGTGCTGGAATAATTTGCCACCACCAATACGAGCAGCAAGTACGCGAGGATATTATAAATCTAAATTAAAAACTCACTTACTTGCCCTCCAAATTGGTATATAAGTTCGAACTAATAAAATATAATTATCATTACTTATTATCCCGAGTCATTTTGGTTGCTGTATATATTATGTGTCTATTTCTGTGTGTTTGTTTGTGTATGTATTTTTATGTGTATGTATATATGTAATACGTGTTATTTAAACTGTATATGTGAGAGTTATCTACTCTATACCTCATTATATATATTATATTGCTTAAAATACATAGGTTTGATGATTATTATTATTATTTTTTGTTTTAAATTAGGGTTATCTGTTTTTGATTAGGTCTTGTTTTCTTTACTAATCAACTGTAAATCACTGTCCTCTGTTCCCTTACAAACTCTCTCAGGGTGCCACAGAATATCGGTGTTGGAAATATACCACTGTATTTCCAGCTTATACCGAGTGGTATCCCCTTTCAGTGCTAATGTACGTTACCTTGATAAATTAAATATCTCTTATAAATGGAAAAACAGATTGCTATCTATTCTGTTCATTCATTGTTTTAATTTTGTTCATTGTTTTTCTTATTTTTTTTATATCTGTATTTTTAGTTACACCAGTACTATCTATGTTACCAAAAGTTTATGTATATGTCTGATTGCTACTGTATTGTTTGTGTAATGTACTTTGTTCCGAATAAAGTTTTATTCTATTCTATTCTATTCTATGGTGGGTCCATGTTGAAAAGTTTCATCATCATCATTTATTGATAATATATGTTGTAATTTTGCCATCCAGTTTCTACGGAGACAAACGTTTTCCCCGAATTAAGTGAAACAAA
>LUGF01059705.1:34216-54920 GCA_001625245.1 Calycopis cecrops
ATAGCTGATTTTGCCGTCTTCTGGTATAATTTCATTTTTGATTTCATATAACAAGCGTTTCATTTAGCAACAACTTAAGCAATGCGATTTTTTGTTATTTCATGACTACTACAATTATTATTTTCTTAGGGTTGCATAACTGTTTATTTTGCGTGTGGCTGTACATAAGTGACGACCTCCTGGCTTCTCATGCGTCAGAAATTTAGATATTGACAGCTCCGTTCTGATAACTGACGATCTAAGGAAAATTTGTTATCAGTTTATTGAATCTAATTGCCAATAGAATAAAAATTGCATACATAAATATAAGAAGGCTGAGCTGGTAAATAAGCCAAATATATAGAACGTATAGTTTTCTCCTTTTCAACATTTACTTAAAAACTTGCTTTATCATGCTATTCGTTAATCGTCTTGCCATTTTAACTGCAATATTTATAAATAATTATTTACATGAATAATTATTCACAGAAAATAAGAAATAAAAACAAAATAATTATTTGTCAATACGCTGTTTGCCAGATCATGTCTGTCAGGCCACGAAAAAAACACACTACCCTAAAGGGAGTGCGCATTGTGGACCGTATGAGGGGTGGCACAATGTCTGCAAGTCACTAACGCGAAGCTGCTCAAGAGCGCAGTTGGCGTGTAGATGAATCTAAAAGAATATAGCCATTTACTCAAAGAACGCGTCCGTCAGACCCACTATGCATACGAAGGGTCAAGAAACCTATCATTCAGCGATATACGTCTATGTTTTAAAATAATTAAGCAGGGCAAGACTACGGGCTCATATCGGGAGTCGAATTATCGAGACTCGAAGTAGTTTATTTATTCCTGCATCATTATTTATACTATATTATTTATATATATTATCTACTATTCCGTTTTATAAATATACATGTCATATATATCATATTATATCATATCTTATATCATACTTAATACTGTTTTCTACGACAGATGAACTGTTTATTTTAGAGCTAGCTGCTGTATTAAAATAACTGTACTATATCAAGACGTTTTTCCCGTAGACAGAGGAAACATCTCCAAGATTATATCTGACGCGTGATTTGAGTTACTGGAAGATGTCTAAGTATTTCTTTTATAGTTTAAGGGGGAAAATAAATGGTGAAATTTTCATGACTATCGACTCCTATAAATATCCGCATAAAGGTTATACAGATGCGTTCCCCACCTTCTTTCTCCCTCCTCCAAAGGCCACCGGATACTTACACGTATTTATTGTTTACTCTCGTAATAACTGTGTAAAATGTAAATATGAAATGGCAATAACAACCATATTAGCGAATCAAAAAGGACAAATATGTTTCAATAAACAGTATATTTGATTAAAGTAACAGTGAAATAGTCCATGTACAAGGAACATCCACATGCCACTAATCGGTCGTCGCTCTGCGCTGATCCTCCACAATCTGTCCTGAACAATAAGTCGCTAGCTAACAAAAGCCGGTCATTTGAACAAGTCGGAAACTTTTGTAAGTTTAGCTCTTTCTCTGCGGGCTCTTGGCAGCAGCCGCGAAATTCACAATGGAGGAAATAATCGTTAGGGTTGGCTATAAGAAAAGCTATACAAGACCAACTACGCACTTTATGACGCATCGCAAGGCTTTTTAGGTTTTTATTGGGGATATATTCTGATAGTGCTTCGTTGGAGAAACACATTTACAGCCTACACAGTCAGACTAATAAACCAGTTTTAAATATATTTAAAGTTACACATAATTTTTTTTAGCTTCCCGAACGCTGTCCATCCAAATTGGATTCAGCGATCGATCCGAATCGATCGATTTCTTGAAGTTGAATTTACCTAACTGGACAGGTTGTCCCAAGTACACGTACTGATATTGAACTTCAAGACGTGAGTTCCCCATATAAATTTCACATGACTATTGGAGTCTTGTCCAAGCTCATTTTAAGATCCACCTGTTGGGAAACTCTATCGCGATCTGGCACAAGTCTTCTTGCGATTCTGCTATGACCAAGATATCGTCAGCGAATCGAAGGTGAGTGATGTACTCGCCATTGATGATGCCGAGTCTTTTCCAATCAAGAAGCTTGAAAACATCTTCCAGTGCAGCAGTGAACAGTTTCGGAGAAACTACGAACTGATCAGTTTCGTGTTCTGATCGTGTATTAGGACCGACATTGTGGTTTTCCTGTACATACACTTCAACACTTCGATATATCGATAGTCGTTTTCACACCGCTGCAAAATAAAAAGCAAACTTTATATAATACTACGCTACGCCCCGCGGTTTCACCCGCGCATATTTCGATCCCGTGAAAAATAGAAAATCATCCCATGGCATCCCATAGGAACATTTTTTCGGGATAAAAACTATCCTATGTGTTATTCCATGTTACTCTTTATGTGTGTGCTAAATTTCATGGAAATCGGTTTAGCAGTTTTTGCGTGAAGGAGTAACAAACAAACAAACATACAAACTTTCGCATTTATAATATTAATAGGATTTTACTCTTATATATTTCATCAACAAGGATCGAGTACTGGACAAACATCTCAAACATGTTAAACACAGATAAAAGGCTCCGGAGAGTGACGGGTGAGGCGACATAACTAAGGAACACTATCCCGCGTCACTTCCGGCGCCCGTCACGTGGAACGACTTCCGGTAAGGCGCCAGTCCCTCTCTTACAATCACTTAGCAGCTGCGAAGACGTGTACTTAAGGACTTAATGTGTGAGAAAAATGACTTCCGTTTCGCATATAAAGGCAATCTAAAATTATAACTAATTTCTTTCTATTCTTGATACTATACACTGAGACAAAAAATAAAGAATGTTTTGGATTTTTAAGATTATTAAATAGCATTCAAAAATATTTTTTTTTAATTTCGAATACCATCATAGTTGGCATTGGCCAACTATGTTGATAAGGATCTGTAATACAGCCAATTGTAGCTGTATTACAGATCTGAACTTTAGCGGTCATGTCGGACCAATTCTGGATGTGGGATTGTTTTGTATTTATATCTCTTCTTCAACCTCTGGCATTTGCAATTATGCTGCTGTATCTTTTATTGCATATGGCTCGTGCTTAAAAAATGTCAATCCGAACTTCTTCGATAGCTCATGCTGATCGGTAGTCATTTATCGGTAGCCTTCTTCGATAAAAGTAATAATAAATGTGCGAGCAGATATTCAAACACAAATGTTCCAGTATTCAATCAATTTTATTCCCATACATTGGTTGTGTTCTTAATTTCCGTTTTGACATTGTTTTTAGAGGGATTTTCAATAACAAGGCGAACGCCAACATGACCATACGTAATTTCCTTTCATAGGCAGTTTAATTTGTTTATTCGGGATCGATTCGCGTTTGAAAGGGGATGCTTGTATCGCGGCCTTCACTTTTAAACAGTTTTTGATACGTAATCGCAATGAAACAGGCTTTCGGCATATCATACCCAGCATGTATACAATATTATACCTTAGTATATCATTATGTACTTATCTTTATTCCTATATGGTATGGGTATTTTTTACCGACAAAGCAATGGCTATTTTTTTGTTCTATCTGTAGCATGTGGTTACTTACCTATATGCACACTATAGCTACAGAAGAAATCCGTAGCATCACCTACAGCATTGAGCAATGCTACGGTACGTAGTACATCTTCAAATTCACACACGTTTTTATTTTACGGTCTAGTCTCTATATTTGTCTACTCTTTAGAGATGGCCGCCGTATCTGGAATTTGGATAGAAGGACATTATTATGTTTGTCATGTGGCCCATGGAGATGGGAGGAGAAAGGAGGGCAGCGCATCTGTATAGCCTCTATGTGGATGTTTGTGGGCGTCGGTAGTCATGAAAATGGCTCCGACTGCTCGTTTGCCCTCCTATACCATAAAAAAAAAAAAAAAAAATGTTATCTAACTTAAATATGAAAAAATCACCTGCTTCGTGTCTCCGTAAAACCGATGTTTAAAATAGAATATATTATTTTAAATATCCGTATCACAATACAAAGGTAAGATAAATGAAGATAACTTATTTATGTAAACTTATCAAGAGACTGGAGCCAATATCAGGTTATATACCTCTGGCACAGATCCCAAGACTTTATGTTAGCTATTTATAACTCACGGTAAAATGTGTAAGAATTAATTGAACTTTGTATAAAAATAGAATAATACTCTCTTTTCTACTCTTTTCTACTGCGATACGAAGTTGATAAAAAATTAATTTATATTTATTGGTCACGATAAGCATGATTAGTCCAAGCGATTAGATACTAATACGTACATACAATATTCATTACAGTACTCGTACCAAAGAAACAGTATTATTACAAATTCACTTTCGCACATAAATTTTAATGTTACACATATTTTCACATCCCTAGTACCAGACGTAAGGGATGGTTACACAAGTATTTAGAGGATTTCCCTACGGGAAGCCAAGGTGTACACCATAAGAGTACTAAGCACACTATTTCCTTAAGCGAAACTTTGCTAAGTTTAGTCAAGTTCAAAAATGTTTACGTTAATGTCTCTCGTGAACTCTCAACTTCCATGATGTAAGTATCTTTAACGATTTTTAAATAAATAATGCCAGCTATGTCGATGGTACAGGTGATGTTCAAATAATTAATTGGATCATAATTGGAGACTTTGTTGTCTGATCAGCGTGTAATGTAATGTGGTAGTAATGTCAAACATGTTAAAGGCATCTCTGTGTATATAAAACCCTCATGTTACTTACCATGCTCATCTCAAAAGGTAAGACCGATTCTCATGAAATTTTGTGTGCCTATTCTAGGTCTGAAAATCGGTCAACATATAAAATAATGTAGGCAAATTACGAGATTATTAATAGTAGAATAAGAAATTTTGTTCTCAGATCGTGTTTTCTCGTGCTCTCTTTTTACGTTTAAATTTGTACGGAAGATGAAGGGTTCGTGATATTTGTTACTCTTTTAGAAGAAATTTCTGAACGAGTCTTAATGAAATTTGGTTGGGAAATGGATTGTACGCGGGGAAAAGGTGACCTGTCCCTTCAGTAAAATATACATCTTTCGGTCGAAACTTGGGACTTGGGATTTCATATAAAAATATGATTTATGTACATCTTGGGTTAAAATACTTTTAAAAATAAAGTAATGACCTTACACCCTTTTAATATACACGCACATAATATTATAAGACGGTTAAACATCCTATTAATCACTTTGATAATCCGAATTGTATGTATAATTAGAGAAAAATATTTAGGTACATATTTTTTTATTCGTAGATTTGCCCCATACTTCGTACCGTTAAAGACTTGTGTTAAATATTATAGGAGAGCGGAAATATTTTTTATTATCCCTACTAATACTTGAATATAAGTTTGTTTGTTACGCTTTCACGCTAAAACTACTCAACCGATCATCATGAAACTTTGTACACATATTCTTAGATGCATTAGAAAGGACATTGATACTTAATTATATTGAAAAATATAGACTCGAACGAAGCCGAAAAGTTATTTCATAAATTTAAGAAATGTTATAAATGCCGTACCATGATTGACCGAACAGGGTCTGAAGGTGGCGTCTTCAATAATGGCTTGGTATGAAGAGAGTTATAAATATTGAGGAAGTAAGGGAAGTGTAGTGGTCGCGATATGTAGCACTCTGCTACCGCTGCCTACCACGTTAGGACCTGGCGTGAAGATGTGTTGTTGTTGTTATAAACAAGTAAGTAAAACTTTGTTTAAGACATAGAATCCGTAGATTGTAAGTGTGTCAGTAGCAATTTTAATATTCTACTAGGTGCGCAACGCGGTTTCACCCGCGTAAATTTCGATCCTGTGGAAAATAGAAAATCATCCCATACGCACATTTTTTCGGAATGAAAACTATCCTGTGTTAATCCAAGTTACCCTCTATGTGTGTGCCAAATTTTATAAAAATCGTTTCAGCAGTTTTTGCGTGAAGGAGTAACAAACAAGCAATCAAATAAACATACAAACTTTCGTATTTATAATATTAGTAGGATGTAAGTATTGCTAGTCATAATTATGAAATTGTTATTATTTAAGTCCTATGGCTATCTCCTCCCAGTGGTGCTGGATGGAGCAGTCGGATCTGGTAACAATCATCATAAAGATTTAGGATTTTCATTATAAACACGTATACAAACTTCTATAATCTGAGCAGGATTCGAACCTGCAGCCGTTGGCGTGACACATCGTTCCACCAATCAATACCCAAGGCGGTTGGTCGTCGCCAAGCTGTATACGTATAATATATATCAACTAACTAGCGAGATTTTTTAACAGTCTGGCAAGGATTTTCGGGTAATATATTATCATGTCAACCATTGTATTAACGACACGGAGTGATTGACGATTTTTAATAAAACGGCACTTTCATAAACATTGCTGATTTTCACATTTTTTACCGCCCTTCCGTGTATCATCACCCGCCCACGCAGAACAATAATGTACCTAATATTTAGTCAACGGCTGCGGGTTCGAATCGCGTTCAGATTCGTATAATTATTACATGTTAATTTTATTTTAAATATAAACTGATTTACGCGAATCAATTAATATTTAACGTTAATCAAAAGAAAAAAAAACAACGGCCTTATTTTTTTTGGTACGGATTAGGTTTACTTTGCTATTTATCTTTTTATATAATAAAGTTGTTACTATTTAGGAAATTTGCGATCGCTCGTACAAAAAATTAACTTAAACGGTCGTTTTATTTGATTGCTTTGCCTCAGAAGTTTGATATTACTCTGCTTCTAGGCATTGTATTTGATAAGAATTTCAGTTTGATCACCTTTACCAGTACTTCTCAGGGAATCCTCGTTGATCGCGTCTAACTCGTATTTGATTATTCTTTGTGTGACTGTGAGGAAAGGAGAAGGGAATAAAAAAAAACAAAAATCTTGATCAAATTATTCTGTTATTTGAAAATCAACCGACCCTAATAAATAAGAGGACTAAAATTACGATGACTATACGATAAGTGTTTAGGTATACCACACAAACTATATAGCGAAGAATCGAGCGAATTGTGTCGTTAACAATATTATAATAATATCGTAGCTAATGTTAATTTAAAAAAAGGACGAGTAGCCTGTAAATCACTAATTAAATACCAGCACATCTTTTCATCAGATCCATCTGTTTAGTGTTAAACTCTATCGTTAAAGTAAATGTCTTTAGCCCCAGCACCTAGTAATGACCCGTAATACCAACCTAGTAAAGGGTCATTCTTATTAGCATGTAAACAAATTTTATAACGTAATTAATCATTTTATCCCATGCTTTTTAATCAAAATAATCCTATGCTTTTTAATCAAAATAATCGTAATTTTAAGAGTTATGGACGAGGAACCCTAACCAATTCACAATTAATGAATTGCCCGTATTCATTCGCCATATTTTCGTAGTGGATGTCTAAATAGAGGGGTGCGTGCGGCTCACGGGCGCAGCTCACGCGACATCGCCTGCGCCGCTATCGACTTACACCCTGTAAGATCTGGCCCAATATTTGTAAAGCCTATTCATTACGGGTTGATTTCATTGTTAACTCTTGTTATGCTTTTGATTTTAATTTCTTCAAGTTGCGATAGCGATGCTTTATTATAACGTTGCAGAACCATTGACCCGGTTAATTAAATGCTTATTATAGGTTTGTTTGGTTGTTTGTTTCTGTTGTACAGTTCATTTTGCATGACGTGGAATTTTAATGGTGCTGTTGTTGTTTGTGAACTTGCTACGGCTCAAATTATAATAAGTTTAAAGTTTATTTACAGTCAACGCCATCATACAAGTTATAAAGACTTGAGTCTTTTATCCTCTCTTATTTTTACGGAGTTCTTGCATTTTCAAGACGTGACATTTTTTAGACCAATTTTAGCTAAGTTATACTCGTATACATTGATAAGACAAGCGGCATGTGTATCCCAAATAAGAAAACTACTTTAAGCGGCTATTGTTAAGAATGTTGGTAATTAAAGTTTAACCTAGAAAATATGATGTCTTTTACTTAACAAGGGCCTCACGATTATGATGTAATGCTGATTTTTTAAGAAATAAATTTTATTTATTTATTATTATTGTTATATTGTTCTTTCTCTCAGCTTACGCTGATTTTTTTTATATTTACGGGCCGAAACCAATTAAATTATTATTATTATTATTATTCCCGGACTGTATTGAAAATTAAGAAATCTCTAAACTGATTAAGCAACACGTATAAATTAAAGCAACAGTTATATCAATCCTTTACTTGCAAAACAAAATCGTAAACAAAATGTACAGATAAATCTGTGCGAGCGATCTAACTGTGCTGTTAATACAGATGACAGACGCCAGTTCGACAGCGTCTGTTCCATTTCAATTAGGTCGGGCCACGGGGATTGATGCTGAGCTGGGATCAGCAGTTCTGAAGCCTGCGAAATAGTGGAACGCATTGAAAGAAAATCTAATTTAGCTTTGAGAGACGGCTGTATCTTACTCTATACAGTTGTAAACTTATTGCACCTTCATAATCAAAAATGTGAGGGATAAAACCTTACCTATAATTATAAAAATGAATGTTGATCTGTGTCCTATATAGAATCGTAAACTTATTATTTGATTACGTGATCTTAGCAAAGTTGCTTACACGAGCTTCTGAGTTAGGATATTAACATTTTATCCACTTGGGTGTGAAATAGAGGGGTGAATTTGATTAAATATGTAACACTGTGGAAACCGCGGGAAGTAGCTAGTTTTTGATATTTTACAAACGGCAAACTAAGAATATAGTTTGTTCCTCAGGGACACGATTAGTGTCCTTAAGAGAGGTAGAGGTACTTGTCGACATACATGAGATCGCAGTAAAGCTATATAGCTATGATGTGGCGATTTGTGCGGTTTGTGAGTTACGATGGCCCATTAGAGAGGAAGAGAGAAAGATGGAAGCAAGCCAGCATACGATTCTATACCTAGTCGACGGACTTCGGTTATCACCAAAACGATTCCTTTGTTCGTGAGCCAAAAATTTTTTTTTTAATTGTAAAATATGGGATATCATATGATACATATCATATGATCAACATAGATTTAAAAGCTAAAATACAACATCATCCATCGCCTTTATTGGTCTAATGCTGACGTAGAGGTCTGGTATGAACGTCCAGATGTCCAAACCCCGTCACTAGAATGTAACCTAAACTAGCTACTGCTGATATGTTATGTTGAAGACTCATTATTACAATGATGATAATAGTTTTATAATAAGTTTATCATAATTTTTCAATTAACGAAAATATAATTAAAACATGATATTATTATAAACCATTTTTACAAATTCTGAAATAATAGGTTTAGTTTTCTTTATAGTGTTAGCATAACTTTAAGAATAACATCTCCCAGACATTTGCCATGATAAATAAATAATTATTAAGAGAAAAAATAAAAATCCGGCTCGTTATCAGCCCAAATCAGAGGCAAAACGGCAAACAATTATCCATCCGAAAATCGAACTGTCGAAAACTATCTCCAGAGAACTAAGTAAGAAATAATTGCTACACAAATACCGGCCGTATTGTCGCGGTGTAACGTAGCGGAAAATTCGCAGCGTGTTACAGTCTCCAATTGTATTTCTTTACGATACATGATTGGGGATCAATCAAGCCCGCTGAATAACAGGAAGGCGATTTAGGGGAAGCGAACATTCGCGAAACAAAATCGAGCGAAGTATTACCGTTTAACGAAGTTAAATCTTTCTCTACGGCAAATATAGCAGAGAATTGTATTGAATGATAAAATTGTTTATTAAATTACCTTTATCATGATTGTTGATATATAAAATGCGATTGTCTACTTTGTTAACGCTTTTTTCTGATTAGTGTGTCTTGGGCATTATTTTTGATGTACCATGACGTTCTCCTTGAGTCAAAATTAAAATGGCACCAGTTTTAGGCTATCAAATATTTAACTTATGTACGTAGAGTGCACACAGAAAAAAAGGTATAGGCGTCGTTAATTATTACACCTTACCTCCTTTCTCAAATTGGTGTAATTGTTTTGTGGTGAGGGACAATCTTTCAGTGGAGGTGATGATGCTTCCTTTTTTTTTCTTTGTGACGCAGTTAAAATGCTTTTATGCACCTTCCAACCAGCCCTGGGTGAGCTGGAAGGGTGTGTCGGACTTGGCACGAGACGCGTGCCCCTACCGACAAAAAAACCTGCGAAAGCCATCGGCCGCTATAGCGAGGGGTATCCTGGATCTATCAGCAACATCATACCCCAGCGACTGGCCGGTTCCCTTTGAAGGACCGGGGTCAAGTGCCCATCCTCGAACCCCGGCCACCTAGTTTCGTGGCAGATGACGCCTTCTGCGAGCTTCTACGGGATTCCTAACCAAGGCTTCACCCGCATCATCTTGTCGGATGCATTCTGCCGTTTCTTTGCAGGACATCACCTCCTCGCAAAAGGAGGCCACTGCCGCCCAGGACTCGTCACTCTTGAGCATCGACTGAACGATACTCAATAGTGATAGGTCCTCTCTTCGGAGCACGTTCTGCAGGTCGCGACGGTGCTGAGACCACGCAGCATCTTGAGAGTGTGGTCATCCTCCTCTACGCCACAAGAGTGGCAGATTGCAGTAATTTTTTAACTTTTTTTTACAGATAAAATCCAAACGGTTCATAGTTTTAATGCCTTTTGAGCCGCCTTAAGGTATGGAGTGAGTTCTATATCGCTCGCAGTCAGTCATCTGACACTACTCAAACGGTACAGCGTAAAGGCGTATGTGTGTTCATGCATAATTAGGTGAATACATTACAAGGTTCTTTGGATGACTAAGATAGTCTTAGATTTGTCGGATGTACATTAGTACATTAGTTAATGTCTAGACGGCTAATTTAGGCATGAATTTTTTACGTGCCCTAGAAATTCTTAGGTTGAGATAGAGAAATAGTGCTCTATGAAAGTAAAAGATGTTTTATTTCACATTTAATTTGCTAGTTAATTTAACTCTGAAATTAATGAACTATTATTATTAATTATGTGTACAACCAATAACACTTAACAGAACTAAGCTTATCGTAAAAAATAATTCAGATAAGTGTTATTGGTTGTACACATAATAATTAATTACTAATAACAGTTCTTTTAGTTTAATTTCAGACTCTGTTTTAGACTTAATATTTTATTACGATTAGCTTAGAATACTGCTACTAATAGTACCTGTACTCTTAGCTGATCTGTTACTATTTATTTTTGTTTTTCGGGAAAATGCGCACTACCACCGGTCTTGGGTGAGATCCGATGGATGTGTGGGACTCGCGGCCAGGCCGAATACCCATTAAAACAAAACACACACAACTAATCTGGTACTAACTGGACAGACCTCTAAATATGCTCCATTTTTTTACTTCAGATGGAGCAATCGAACAGAAATTAATAAACATAAATGTAGTATCAACGAGCGCGACCTTGCGTATATTATAATCTCCATATTTTATGAGGCGTTAAAGTATATCTCTTATAATCCACCCCAATTATCGCTAATCGAAAATTGATGTGAACGGCAATTTGTGAAATGTCACCGGTGATGTAATATCAAGTGGCGGCATTTAGCTTCGTTTTTACAGGTCTCGAGTGATCAGGGGCTTGAGCCTAAATTGATTCCGATAAGCCGCTGCGGTGTTAATTGGACAGTTTGGAGTTGAGTCACGTCAAATTTAGACCCCAAGGTGTTTAATTGGCGGTTGATAAACTGATTGTCTAATGCTTAGGCACTATTATGGATTTTGTGGATACCGTTTGTTGTTAGTTAGTATCTACTTATTCATTGTTGATGTTATTAAGATTATTCTATGCTTAGTGTATAATTACTACTGCTAATATTAAATTGGATGATGAACAGTGTCACTCGCATTGTCGAAACTTAAATTCGTTCTTGTTCAATTCAATCTACATTCATATATTAAAATAATAAAAGTAGCATAGAAATCGAACTTCGGTACTATGTTTTCTAAGTTCGATTTCTATGATACTTTTAATAGTAAAATGTAAATCAGGTTCGTATATTTATGATTGAAGGTTCGTATATTAACAGTGCTTATATTTATTGTTAAATTACTTAAGCCAATATAAGAATAAAAAGATAAAAACCCTAAAAATCTATTATTTTTTATTATTGTGAAATGTATAATAATGTATAACTAATACACGGTTATTATAATATTGTGACAACATTCTAAGAGAATACTCTTATTTGTTCTTTATTTAAATTAACTTCAAATAAATTATGTATTTCAATTAACAATTGCATCTAATATTTAATGTAATTAGCTTAAGTATTTTGAGTGTTGCCGACACGTTGAAAGTTGTACATTTGTCTTGTAGGTTTGCACAATAGGTAAGTAAAAGTATATTTATGTAAAATTCTGAATAAAAACTCCCTTGTTGTCTGGTCAGTTTTCAACTCACCCGTCTGATCTCCGTATTACAATGTAAAAAGCAAACGACAGTGACCCGAAAATCGTTATGACTGCACGATTTAACATATTTACCTTGTTTTCCGCGCTCCTCCGACTTTGTAGATAAATAACTTTCCGAATATTTACTTTTACGGTTATTATGCGCAATCGAATGCTTCCACGACATCTCCGCATATAAAAATTTCGCATAATTTTACAACTTTAATCTCATTTCTCCCGACTATAATATTATCAATGGGACAAGGGGAAGAAGAATATAAAAACTATAATGTAAAATGTTTGTTATCAGTATTGGCACGATTTCGATTGACTCTAGGTTTAAGGATGGGTTATTCAATATAAATTTAGACAAGATAAATTAAGTGCAGAAAAACAAACAATAAAGAGATGTTTCATATACATTATCCAAATTTTCTTATTCATGTGCGCATTAGAAAATATATTTAAAAAAAATCATCTATGAAGTTTCAAATAGGACACGACACAATCTAATATACTAAAAAAAAATATCCAAAGTAATAAATTTAAACTTAGACTATGAAGAAAGAAACTCATAAATTAAAAAATAAAGTTTCTCGTAATAATCAAATACTCGTAAATCGTAACTCGCTATATTCGTTTGAAAAGATGAAATTCTGCCTATACTTGTTGAAAGTTATTTATTAGTACCTACTGACCTATAGACGTTCATATTGATGATTTTTAAGTACAGTAGACAACACATTTTACCTACCTTTTAAGCATTATTATTAGTTACTAGCTTCCGCCCGCGGCTTCGCGCGCGTGGATTTTTGACTTCAAAAATGATTCAAAATTTTAACTTTTAATATGTTATTCTGATATGAAAGCTATATTACTGTGAAGTTTCATGAAAATCCGTTCAGTAGTTTTTGTGTGAAAGAGTAACAAACATCCTTACAAACTTTTGCCTTTATAATATTAGTAGGATATTTCAACCATTTAAAATTATATTTTAAGAAAAAAATTAACCTTACTTAATATACAATTTTCGCGCGAATTTAAAAAGCCTATATTTTCAGAAGAGACGATAAGAGCAAGCAAATAAAGAATCACTGCGGCGTTGTACTGTAGCCGACTCTATTTTGACAGTGCTTACAGTTTTATAGCTTGGGATGGCAGTGAAAATTTTTGGTAAATTTTATTGGCTCGTTCGGTCACGTCTCAGCGTAGATCGTCTCGGCGAGGGGCGTTTTCACGCGATACGGGTTTACAGCCGATCCATCGCGCAAACGGTTTATGATTTCAGCGCGACGGTACGATTTTTATGGTGGACCGATACATGATCGCTGTTTGCTATACGATGGCCTTTGTCTGCAAGTGTTTTTGTATGTACTTGTTTTTAAGACAATGATTTGACTGACTGCATTATAAAGAGGTATCTGAGTAGAGGTAAATGTAAGCTTTTCTTCCATACTTCTAGCCCACTGCCTTCTCTTCTCTGTAAAGAAATGTTGCAATTCACTTGCAGCCAAAGAGGCGGCAATCGAATCTAAAAAATATGTACGTATATCTCACGTTCGTTTAATAAATATTGAATAATAATGAAACAAATAACATTGTGTAGTAACATACATTAGCTTGAGTATATAAATTCTTGGTCAGTTACAGTTACATGTAATACTTAAAGTGAATATGCATGGCAATTCTAAGTCTGAGTAGAGACTAAAGAGTATAATCTTGTTATTTGAGGTTTCATTATACTCAAATAAAAAAATGTTCCTGTGACGTCAAATAATTTATAGGTACTGACATTCAAGTAAAATTAATTGATGTCGTCTGTTTAAGCGACGACTTTCTGAAAGTACTGTTTGCACGTGCCTAATAACTTATTGTCACTAGTCAAAGAACACCTATAACCGTAGCCATAGTATTAGGAACTTCTTTATCCTCTTAATATATATACTTAAGTATAAAATATTATCTTTAATCTAGCCTTACGTACCCAGTACTTTTAACTCATTTGTCACATTTTGTTACAAGAAGTTGGATGACTATATAAACAACTCTACAATGTAAAATAAATTTAGTTGAAGTTACAAACGATTTGTTTGTAACAACTATGAATAATTAATTTCGCCGTAACAATATTAAAACAACAACACAATAGTCTGGGTCGATTCATATGCAGCGCTGATATTCCAATTTTCATTTTAGTTTATATTTACCTCGGCGAGTGGAAGCGACAGGTAGCGTGAATGGGGGTTTTATCCTCTAATATGTTTAGTCCAATTTTACAGCCTTCGTTAGGAGATATTTAATTTATTGTTTTTCACCGACTAGGTCTGAATGAGGTAATGTTTTTCCAGCGTATACTTATATCTAGTAGTATAAATGTATGTAGATTTGTAAGTTCTCTGTTACGATCTGCTGGTGTCGTTAGATTTGTCTTGATAATACAAATGAGACTTGTTTGAGACTTTCACGTTTGTTACACATATTGTAGTTAGGTGCTATACGGGTTTAACACGATAAGATATGATAGTCAAAACATACTTATTTCTTTGCTCGACGATTCGAGTGAGTTACACCAGCCGTGGTCCCGCGCCGACAGAGTCGGTCGAAATGTCAAGCAAAGGTGTATTTTTTGGCTAGAATCTTTAATATCTTATCGTGTTAAGACTCGTAGTAAAGTAACTAAAATACAAATGACACTGGGCTGGGAAGCAGTCGGCTGCTATAGAAATTTCATAGAAATTGGTGGGGTTTCATGATCAATTTCGTGAGTAAATGTCCACGTCTTCTATTCATGAGGCAAGGCTGCCTTCACTAATATTAGGGTAATTAGCTTTATGGATGGGTAAATAGAATGATGGGGCATTGATCAACATACCTGAATAGCTTCTAATTTTGCTGTTGGGGACGTATAGATAGCTATGGGCGTTAGTAGTCACCAAAAGAGAAACACCAAAGTTCATTTGCCACTATGAAAAAAAAGAAAATAGATATGTATTTTAACCTATTTTGTATAAAGATAGATATAAACTTTATTTACAATTACAAACAGCACAATCAAATCAAATCAAAAAAAAATTAAAACAAAAATTGATAACACTTAAAGTATAACAAATAATCATAATCTAACGTAAATGGGTAAGTAATTCAGTGCATATTATCCAGCATAAGCTAGATCCACTGATTTTTTAACTACCACCCGTTGTGTCAGAAAGGATATAGGTAAGTTTTTAAGAATTTACTTTATAATAAATTACTCTAATTCTTCTAATGTAGTGAATGCGGTGAAAGAATCTGATATTTTTTCGTAGTTTGTGATTTGTAAAAGTCTAATTTATTATTTATATAAAATTTATTGGAGTATACCGTGAGGCAAATAGTTTTATTTTCAAATTTTGTAGTAGTAATTAAATTATATTTAAGGAGTTATAAAGTAAGTTACAGGGCAATTAAACGTTTTTTAGGTGAAGCTTTAAGTTTAAGGTTATTTGTTATAGTTGTTATGACTTTGTGTGTGCGTCTGGAGGCTGGAGCAAATGAGATTTAGATAATTACTAGTTTATTATGAAAGTTCTTCATAGTTATCATCAGTCTTCGTATGTTTCTTCATCAAGTCAAGTATTGCTGTAACAGGAAAAATCTCGTTAATCGGAATAAAATAAATCCTATATTGACGTCGGTTCTTTTATGTTCACAGTCACAGTAAAATCGGTTTAGTAGTTTAGAGATAGCTCCTTTATCTCTAAACTACTGAACCGATTTTAGGAGCTAAGACGAAAAAGCAGTAAAACATAAAAATATTAAAGAAAGCAAAATACGATTCTAGCAAAATATAAAAAGGAACAGGATAATATCGATATAAAATATTTCAATTAATGTTTAATCCAATGTAGCAGAGGTAGTTCCTTCATGAATTATTTGGATCGCAGTGAATAGGGGTGCATGACAATAAAACTAAATCACGGAGGCTCTTTTGTGCCTCACCGGCGCCGGCGGAAAGCGAGCATATGTGTGGGGGACAACTCGTGCTACCCGGAAACAAAACAAACTGGATATTATAATATCTGCGAACGCCACTAGGCGAGCGCGTATCAGCAATTGCGATTTTATCTTTAGTGACAAAAATATAATAAAAAGGCGATTCTTTTGTTTTGCGAGCATTGAATTGTAGGGCTGAGACGTCGTAACCTTCTAAGTAAATACAATAAATAAACTGTAAAATGAAGTTTTACAGTTTTTTTATAGAACTCTAAAAGAGCAATTTGATACTACTTTATGTATAAAAATACTTTCAACAGTATTTGATACTGTAGGTGAATTTTCGATATTTCCTTTCAAGAACTATTTTCATTCTTACTATAAGTAGAAAGTGAAATATGTTTTTCTAAATGATTATTTAATTTATATTTATATAGAGTGGCAGATTTAGGCTTACTGCTGCCCTAGGCCCGGTGCGATACGCCGCCCTTTTTAATCAATAAAGTTCTATACCTACACTCTTACCATTTATTTCACCTATCATACAACAAATCCAGCACTGTCTATATATTAAATTACAGATTGAACTCACCCTAATTCTGATGAAATATTCTTATAGTACATATTAGTAAGAGATAGCGCTATTATCACATTGTAGATGACATAGGTATACACGACTGCCGAGATACCTTTTGCTTTTATAACACTGGCGTGAAGTGATGACTATGCTATCTCGTTATGCTTGTTTTGTAGAACATCGATTAACACAAAAAAGGATTAAAAAAATAAAAGCATAAAATTTTATAATTAGGTATAAAATTTTATAATAATTAATTAAGGTAAAAGAGACAAAAGGGCATGAGAAAGGAGCAGTACTTTAAGTGTAAACATATATTTTCTTTTTAATCAGCTTTAAAAATCATAGAGATACAAATAAGGCTCGTAAATATAAAAAAAATTACTTTCCTATACGAAGACAAGTTGTTTCAAAATTTGTCAGTTTCTTTGTCGTGGGCCGGCATGCTTTCACGTAATCCGACTGCTCGTTTACTTCTCATTGCACAAAATTAAGTATTTTTTGTATTTTTATTAAATTCGTTCGTTTTCTGTATACAGTAGGTATTCAAGCAGAAACAAAATAAAGTTGCCTTCTTTCTGACGCATTGGAATAAAAATGTCCTTTAGCAGCAAAAATAATCAAAATATGCAAAATGATGTTTTTGCTATGCAAGCTTAGTATATGATCGGAAACGTCTACATTTGAAAGACTTGGTGAGTTAGCTGGTTTGAACTATACTTTGTATGGCTGTCAACCTGATAGTAAAGTAAGTACTTGTTCTGGTTTCCTAACGTATATTTACAGATCCAAATGAGTAGTCCGATCAACTATTGTTGAGCGATTATCGTGGCATACCTAGTCCCTGGCTGCAGAACAGTAGCGGGGCTATATCTGGAGACAATGTGAATACAAACAAACACACAATTTGATTACCTCACACTAACATTTGTATATTTTAAAAACGAAAAGACCTAAAAACCGCTAAGCTGTATAGCATCGTTCCACAAAAATGTCGTATATTTGTGAGCGGAATATAGAAACAATCAATGGAGTTTCGTCGCGGGCCAGCAAATTGAATCGCCGGGGCCTCGCCGGAAACCGGACGCGGTCCTCGGAGCCTCACGAGAGCCTTATACACTTACAACTTACCTTCGTTTTAAAAATACTACACAAAATCGTATAAACTTTCAATGATTTATTGCTTTATTGCAACGATGTTAAGGAAAGTTTTACTTTAAGATTTTAGAGATCAGTCCTTATGAAATAATTAAACTGTAGAATAAAATATGAGGAGTAGAATAGCAGAAATAAAAGAAAAAATTTACCTAGTAACATGTTTTGTATATATTATATTTAATCGTAGAAAAGGACAAAAGAGCAGTCGGCGCCATTTTAATCACTACAGACCGCAAGTAACGCGTAAGCGAGAAGTACCTCCCCGGTCGTTCCGGCCCTATTCGGTACATGCATGCATGCAGCGTGACACTAGCTCCTACGAAATGCACCTGATGAGCCATGTTCGTTTTTGAGGAGCAAACCGCAGTCGCGTGTTGGAGGCTTGTACACAGGACGATTTAATTCTAAATAAGTACTAGATGATCTTAATAAGAAACGAGTAACGAGAACTTAAGAAATCAATATGTCTGAGAAATGAGACGGACGAAAGGAGGCTCTGTAAGGTCAAAGGATAAATGAGCCTTTTGATAACATAAATGAATAGTGGTTCTAACGGTTAATATTTTTATTATTAATTTAAGCAACATATCATTATTGATACATTTTCAAAACACGCAAATACAACTTTGTCGTTCATACAAACACTATGAAAAACCAAGTTGTTTTATTTTCTGGTAAAAATATGTTACAGAGACACCTATGGCTTTCGTTGGTACAGAACCCTCGTTGTGTGAGTCCGAGTCGCACTTGGACGTTTTTATTATACGTAATAAAATATATTTATGTAGAGGTACTGCCATGCACATTGCAAATGTTTTGTATTCGAATTGAGCAGCTATGAGCGTGGAGGTACCTCTCGCTTAAATGATGCAGCCTTAAAATTGACGGCTTTGCTGTCGTGATTTGTGCGGTTCGTAAGTAGCCATTGGGGGCATTGCGATGACGAAGGGCTCCTTATTTCAGATTTCATTTGAGAGAGATAGGAGAGAGAGATAAGGGGAGTTATGAAGTATACAACTGATTAAAATTAAAAATCTGTCTTAACATAATGTACCTGCTGCTCTTTTTCCATGCCTCAGATAAAAAAATACAGGACTGACAATAGTATTCCTGAAAAGAAGAGGCAATATTTTCTTCTTGTTCATGAAAAATATTCACACATTCCCTGTCAATTTCATATAAGTAAACCTATTAAAAGTGGCATGATAAAAAGGTAGATAAGTACATCAATAACATTACCATTTTCTGGGGCGCGCTAGGCTCTTTATTAATCAAATTTAGCAGTGACATTTTTCCAATATTCATAAAAATCGACTGCTGTCAAACCTTTGCAAAACGTTTATGGGAATATCAACGTTCGATGAATCACTTTTTATTAGGAACATTTAAGGTGTTCGCACATTATAACGACTACACGCCGACTTGACTCCAACTCAACTCAAAGTATGGCGTTCAAATGTAAGCTTTATGTTGTGTAAGGTAATAGGTATTTTTTTACACACTTTCTACTTAGAAATTTGACAAATTCACTCTTAAGGAGTCGAGTCGGCGAGGAGGATAATGTGCGAATACCTTTATGGTGTTAGCTTTTCGTGATTATGTCAGAAGCGGCTACTTTTATTCCAGGCCCCATAAGGAGTGGCCGGCGTTTAAAGGGTTTTCATTAGATGCGATTAAATAATAATATGACCTTTTGTTACGAGTTGCGGACTATGTGGCTGTTAGAATATGCTTATGAACAAAGAACAATTTTACTTCGGTACCTTTGCTTTGGAAAGTAAAAACGAGATTAAGGTGTGTTTATTACACCTTAATCTAAATATTTTAGACAGAAGAGAGATAGATGATGCATCTATCTATCAATCCAAACCGTTCTGTCTCTCTATCGCTTGTTCTGGGCTCTCGCTTGTACGTGCGAAATGTGAGAACGGTCATGCTTTTTCGTGTATTCAGCCGGCGGTCATCGATTATTAAGACGTTATCTCATGAAATATTTAATAGAAATTAAATGGTTATTTATTTTAAAATCACAACACAAAACAGTCACAGGCGAGGATATCCATTACGGTACAGTGACATTGTTATATGAGAGACTTTACAGGCCCGCAGGTAACTGGGAAACTTCGCCAACTGATAAAGTTATTTCGTTAAAATACAACTTTATCTGGCTTCAAAAATGTAGCATTTTATACAATCGTAAGTGTCCTACATATTTCAATTGTAGTATCTGTACAGCTAGTCGTTTGTATAGTTATTCATCTCCACTATCTTGAAAGATTAATACCTATATTAATATAAATACAATAAGGGCTCGTGACGCAAATAGACTCGTTACATTAGGTAAGATTTTCTGTCTAATTTTTGGAACTATTTTCTAACCCGGGTTAGGTTAGGTTAGGTTAGGTTAGGTTAGGTTATCGCTGCCCCCTCGACGGATCTCCACCTTGTCGCGGTGAGGGGGCTTAGTAGCCGTGGTTTGAGCCTGCCTCCCACGGTGAACTAAGAGGGATCCCGGGTGCGGACGCGTCGGGTGGGC
>LUGF01059705.1:64878-86409 GCA_001625245.1 Calycopis cecrops
ACTGTGTGTGTTTGTGTTGGTGTATTTTATAAAGGTTTGTGCGAGTGTGGATTAAAGAAATCAATAGCTTCAAACAAATAAAATTTGTAGGCTATTATTAGCATGGTTTTCGTTGGAATCATTTAAAAACCAATTATTCTGAGTTTTACGAGAATACATAAATATCCAGCCAGATCCGACAGAAGTTGAAAATCTTGTAACTTTATGTGCCAACTGGCTGGTGCCCGCAACTTCGTTTGCGTAACATATTTAAAATACTACAATTCTTTTAAGTTTTCAAATCCTTCGGGTAAAGTATAATTACTGAGTTTCCCGTTGGAATGAGCTATTTTCCCGCTATAAAAGGTATTCGAGATGATGACCAGGCTTAGATATACACACCACAAAAAGTTTCATTCAAATCCGTAGAGTAGTTTCGGAGATTATCCTTGACAAACAGACAAACGGACAAACAACAAAATATTGAAAAGTGTCCTCCTTCTTTGTACATGTCCTATGGCATGCGATAGGATTACGACACAATACTGACGACGATCCGATCAAAGATTAATTCTTTTACTTAATATTTTGCGAGTGGCTAAATCTACTAATATAATTGTATACTTTTTTATATTACTTACTTCGTCTAGTAACGTTACAATAAAAACTCTCGCATGCCTCTGTCTACCCTTTTTAGAGAAAGGAGAATTAGCGAAAGAAACAATAATGTAACATATTTCAATGACGTCACGTTTTCACATTCCCATTGTATCACACACCAACAATAACCAAACATTATGCATAACATCCGCATACGCGTACAATACAGTATCATATGCATAAATCTAAATTGTATTGAGGATAACTACGTCAATATTACATAGCTAATGAAGATAAGATGTTGGCGTAGGGCTGTGACGACCCCAGTGCTCGTTTAATGGCACATCTACGTGCAGAGTGCGGTAGGTTCGCGTATCGAGTCGATCAGTTACTTATAGTTACATATTAGTTATATAATTAACTAGAAATATCCATAAGCTATTTGTAAAGTAAATACTATTTGTCTTTGAATTTTGGCTAAAGTGATCGATTAATTCACTACGGACGACATGTATTCCTTATTTCCTTATTGCTTCATTCTGCTTTTCTATGGGACGGTAGTCTGTTACAATCGAAGATAAGTTATTCACAACAATAAATATGGCCGTGGAATATGGCTGTATGTCTCTGTGGCTTGGTTGTAACTTTGTGACTTAAAACTGTGTAAAAGGAAGTGTTATACTGCGTTCTTGTTCGACCGGGCGATTCCATTGTCGAATAAGGCCAATTCGCCTAGCATCACTCTTCTTAACGCTATCAGGATACCGCAGCAATGTGAGAGCTATATTGTCGCGTTTCGTATGTTTTGTGAGCTTCCGACGGCCCATTTCCGAGGAGCATTCCAGAATTCCAGAATAGGCGTCAGAAGTCATCAAAATATTATTTTGTCCCTTAAACTATAAAAATATAATTTAACATGTAATGTGACCGCTTAAAAATATAGACCAATAAAGATAAGAACGGGAGCATACACGAACACATACATTAAGTCACGACAAAGAGAACACGGAGCGCGTCCCCGATGTCTCGGATATCTGCGAGAGATCTGACTTAGTGCCAAGATATAATCTGTGATGGTGACATTATCGGGGGCCGACCCCTGCCAACATCGGATCCGGCCAAAAACTTAAGTCGCTGTCGTTCCACTTTTAACTGTTCATCGTTATCCTTTGCTCTAATTGAAATATCTCTGTCAGTGTTCAATGTACGTTGCTGTTTCATTTTATGTCCCCTAATCTTTGCCAAGCAAACTTTAGGCGTTCTGCGCTTGTTCAGTCAGAATTATAACTCTAGTCGTGCTGCCCTTTTTGTCTGATATGTAGCTATCATAATTTAATACATCCTTTACTTAAAAAAAAAAAACACTCGCTTGAGATGAAATACTATTACCGGAATGTGGAGTGAAGCTCATTCGCCTAACTCAGTTGTAGGTTATGGAACTCGGTAATCACTACAAAAACTTAGAGCAGAATTTCTTTAATTCCTACATGATTTTAGTTATTTTTGACACAACAACAATAACTAAAATCTGAAAACTGTTGTATCTTTAGACATTAAATATTATATCTAGACATACAACAATAATTATGAATGTTATTAGATAGCTGCTATTTTTATTTGTTAAATCTAGTTGGAAGACAAAAATCTGTTATTCTATTTAAAGAATTATGAAATCGGTGCGGCGTAATCCCATTGTGTAGGGGATTGTAACAATAACAGTAGCTCGGGCTCGGGCGGACCTGCGTGCCGCTGACAGTTCTCAAACACAATCCGCCCGCCCTTAGGTTACTTACACTTCATGTTTATATTAATTTCTTAGATTTATATTATAATAATAAATAAATATCTGTGGACTTATCACACAGTTCTACCATAAATTGTCATTTTCATAGCCGTAGTCAAATTGTCATAGTCAACATTATTGTGATATTCTAGATGTGCCCCGCGGTTGTACTCGTGTAATATAAAAAGTGAACTTTACCATCTATTTTCCTCTCCGTCAGGGGATGAATTTCTAACATTCCTTTCTTCGTGCATACTTACACCATGAAAGAAACCCTTGTACCAAATTTCAAGTTTCTAAGTACAGTAGTTTTGGCCTTAAAAAGACTTACACTGCCACGTTTTACTCAGTTTATTAATTTTCTGTGGCTCATTGGAAGGAAGGGACGAAAGCAACACCGGATGTGTTGTACAATAATTATGAGGATGGTCACGGGCGTCTGTAGAGAACTAACCCATCTTCTTATTAATATTATAAATGTGAAAGTTTGTATGTTTGTTTGTTTGTTTGTTTTTTGTTACTCCTTCACGCAAAAACTGCTGAATCGATCTTCATGAAATTTGGCACACACATAGTGGGTAACTCGGATTAACACAGGACAGGATTTTTATGCCGAAAAATTGTTACCGTGGGATTTACGCGGGTGAAACCGCGAGGCGCAGGCAGTTAAACTATAAAAATATTTGTAGCTGGTCTGTGTGTCACCATAGAAGATCTTTTAGTAAAACTTTAACTACAACAACGCATCACGCTTGATCTTAAGGGGTGGGGATGGATTTCCAGTCTCACATATTTCAGTAAAAGTAGCAGTAACAAATAAGTATTATATATATTTTTATTTATTCCTTTATGTACTATGTTTATATGCATCAATCAAAAACTACGATTATAATGTATTTAATGCTAAATATATTATTATTATTAAGTACATATAATTTGATAAAGGAAGTAATACAATTGGTAACCCTAAAATCTCAATTTCGAAATGAAGATGTCTCAACGTATTCATTTCAAATTTTGGAACCGTTCCTTACAACATTTGAAACACGAATTTACATCTTGGCACCTTCTGTAAAACGCAAATCCATTTGCTAAAGCGTGAACGTATGACTACAATATAAATCTTCCGCAGTAACTTACGGCGCTACACTTGAAGTAGTGTTTCATACGAGGATATGAGAGTCAGATATATTTCAGGACGCTGGTAGTAAGTTGTCACGAATTGCCTTTATATTTAAGGTTCCTTCTCCGTTTCATGCGTTCCTTCTTAGTTGTATAAGTATTATCATAGAAAATATTTTTTATAGTATTGTTGTGCAAACGAGCAGTCGTGGTTTTTGTCATGAAGAGGTACCTTGTACCGACACTAATAGACATCCGCTAAGACTATACAAATGTTCCCCCTCTATGAACTACTGAATACACCACACGAAAACAGGTACCGCATAAGAGTATCGGTACATCCCCGGTCGTGCCGACCAAATCGGCTGCAATGCAGAGTTGCAAAGCCTCCTACTACACGCTTTTTATTTTATACTCTCAACATTGTGTTAAAATGTTTGCTCTTATTTTTTTAAACTTTATAATTTTCCTTTGTTGTTTATATTTCAATAGGCCGTATTGACTATGTGTAGAATAAATTAGTGACTGCGCATATAAACAAGAAATGGCTAGAGCTATGTTCATCAATATTTAAAAATAAGACTCGTCCCTGAAATGGATAATATCAAAAAAATAAAAAAAGAAAAAAAATAAAAGAAGAATACCAAAAAAAAAACAATTTATAATATCAAAAAACGCATAGCTTTGTGTGATAGTTATGCTGATTTCTGCTATAAAAAAGTAAGTTGGCAGTAAGTTGCCGCGAGTTACGTTTACTTTTAAGGTTTCCTCTCAGTTTCATGTGTTCCTTTTTTGTTATTATTTTATAGGTATTATAATAGAAAATGAGATTTTTTTTATAGGAGGTCAAACGAGCAATCGGAGTCATTTTCATGACTACCGACACCCATCCGCATAAGGCTATAGATAAACGTTGCCCTCGTGCCTCCTCCCCTTTTTTTTGCTTTTCAATTTTATAAAACTCTATAACTTTTCCATGGATGTTTATATATAAAGAGACCGTGTAGACTATGTGTAGTGTGAATTATTTACACCATTTACAAAAATGGCTAGATCAATTTTATCAATTTCGAAAAAATACTTATCCTGAAATGAACAATATAAGAACACCTGAAAAACTGTCAATCTGTAACGAGGGGAGGAGGAGGAACGAGGGCAATGCATCTATAAGCGGATGTCCTTGGACGTTGGGTAGTCATAAAATTGGCTCCGTTTCTCGTTTGACCCTTTAATATATTTACAATTTTTGATAGTTATTCCATGACAAGAAATCCAGTGGTTATTGCTGATAACAACACGTAACATACCATATACATCGTAGAGACGTGTTACCGTGATGTTGTCGACTCTACGACTGCACTACGTGGCTAAATTGGAAGTAACCGTAATTATTCAAATTAATATTTCAAGAAATAAGGATTTGTAAAGAAACATTAGGTATGTTAATTTCATTATTAGCAAACGAATAACATTTAAGTTAACATTTAATAATATTATTACAAAATATAAAACACAATAAAATAAATTTCTCTTTATTGTGCACTAAAAACACACGCTGTGTTTAATACTCACGCAATCCTGGGCTCTGTGTTCCTTACGTTCGTAATATAAAAAACCGGCCAAGTGCGAGTCAGACTCGCACACCGAGGGTTCCGTAGGAACGGGAGGTATGAGCAAAAGTAATAGACGTTGAGAAAATTACACTTCCTTGCGACAAACTTATATATGCGGGTGCTTGCATACATTTAGTATGAAGCAAACTACATGCATAAGTTGGTAATGAGTTTTCCAGTGATATAAATTTTATTTACCAATTTTTAGATTTATTCCTATATGTATACTGTAAGGTTCTTGCCAAATTTCTGAATTCTAGCTCAACGGGAAGTACCCTATAGGTTTTCGAAAAAGTGCGTTTTCATACAAAATTTGTGCATAAATGGCTATAACTTTTTATTGCGTTAACTTAGAAGTGTGATTTTTTCAAGGCATCAAGACGTAACTGACCTCCGTATTTGACAAAGATTTCAGCTTAATCCCTTCAAACGTTTTAGAGAAAAAGGTCTTGACAGACGTACAGACGGACAACAAAGCGATCCTATAAGGGTTCCGTTTTTTCTCTTTGAGATACGGAACCCTAAAAAGATGTATCTCTTACAATACCTATACAGGGGAGAAGTGGGTGCGCTACAAACAGATTTACAAGGCGCCAAAATGAGAGCCTTAAGATATTAGATTTAAAAGGGAAGACGAGGGTTAAGGGCTAGTAGAACTCAAAGACTACAAAAGTTGAACCTTAAGCACGCGTCAGCTTAACATAATTATAAGAAAAAATATCTATTTTGTTATTCAACACATTGTGTAACAATAATTCTTATTAAATTAATGTAAAATGGTAAAACAGACATTATGAATATATTTTAAAATACAATTTATACATGCGTTTAAAATTTACTTTGATCTTTACCCTGAAGCAAATATAAGGGCGCTTGATGACAGGTACAGAGCGTAAGAGGATACTCGTGATTGTTTTAGATTTAATTATTTCTTAAATATATAGTAGTAACTGCATGTTGAAAATGTCGTTTGAAATGTTAGCTTTTGTAGCATTCTTTTCATCATCATGGATACGTATTTTGAAACCGTTTACTTACAAACTATTCAAGGAATGTGAAGGACACTATTTGTAATCGGGTATTTCATTTGTTATTTTTAGAGTTGATAATACCACGTATAATTCAAATGAATATTACAATATTACAATTTAGATGGTGTGTACAATATAATACTATAAAAATTTATAATTTGTATATCATTGTTATTGGAAAACCACAGATGGAGTCTCGGGTGAAAACTAGTTTATTTTATTGTTTATAGGCCATCGCGAACTCCTTCTATGAATGTGGCTAGGCCCTCGACCCACCATTTCGACTTATTTAAACTTGATTCTTGGGTTTTTTTATATAATCTCAAATTTCTCAGCGGGAACCTTTCGTGTAAGATTTAACTAAAACAATAACCGCTAATTATACCGTGTAAACTTTAACTATAAAGTTAATAAAGTACACGCACTTTGTTAAACATAACAGTAACATTGCCTATATAGCTTTTTTATTTATAATTCTTAATGAATATATTTTTATGGCTTAAGAGGTTCACAAAACAGTTGGAGTATATTAAACATCTACTCATGCTAATTTTGCAGATACGTCGTCCTTCATCCTATTCTTAAGTAATTAGTAAGTATTATAATTTCTTCATCCTAATCTTGTAAGGATGCACAAAAAGCTACAGCATAGGCATTACCTGAGGCCGTTATCATTTGTGGTTTAGTTCCTGCGTGCTCCTGCACGATTAAGCTACAATGCAGTGTGTGCAGTACTTCTTACAAAAAGCAGCGTGATTTGTAATTCCATCGGTGTAAGGATGCATGGCGAATCGCAATTAAGTGACAACCTTAACATTCGTTTGATGATATCTGTTAGTGAGATTGAAAAATCTGAATGCCAAAGAAACTTTGTACTTCGGCATTCATAACTAGTGAGTACCGAGTTCCACAACCTACCAACTGCTTTCTTCTTCATTACAGATTCCGGTAATGGTATTTCAAGCGACTTCGTTGCCTGGCTGCTTTAAATCAAATGGATGTATAAAAATATTATTGCTACATTCCAGAAAAAAAAGGACAGCACGACTAGTTGTAATTCTGGCTCATATACGTTTCGTGGTTTTTGAGAGGGCTGAGTGCAACACATTCGTATATTGGCAGTATATGGATATCTACTGATTGTATATATTAAATTAAAATATCTCGAAATTGTGATTAGTGTTCCTGGTTTGCCTTGAGGTCAACATAGCAATAACAATGTCATGAATTATAAGGAATAAGAGATGGAGTAATTCTCCTATCACATCTGACTTAAAATATTTACTTATATTGAGATATTTGATCTCAGGCAAGTCAATGAAAATAAATTTGACGACCGGCTGGCGCTGTGGCAACAGCTTTTCGAGTTAGCAGAGCGTAGTCGTTCGGAATGGTGCTGCAGAGGTCGTGTGTTCGAATTCTGCTTAGTCTTATGGATGTTAATTTAAATAATTATATATATAAATCTTAATTTCTTAAATTTACAAATACCCGTATTCCAAGTCCTAGCGGATTTTAGCGCAGGGCCGGGCTATTTTGTAAGACTACAGATATAAATATGGTTCTATTAAAAGTTTTTTGTATACAAATATATACGCTTTTAAATATTGTTAAATAATAGTAAGTGTAATACAATTCCCTACAAACTACATGGGACGGGTATTACATTTGTTATATCACAAGCGAAGTACGCCTAAAGTTTGCTTGGCAAAGATTAGGGGACATAAAATGAAACAGCAACGTACATTGAACACTGACAGAGATATTTCAATTAGAACAAAGGATAACGATGAACAGTTAAAAGTGGAACGACAGCGACTTAAGTTTTTGGCCGGATCCGATGTTGGCAGGGGTCGGCCCACGATAATGTCACCATCACAGATTATATCTTGGCACTAAGTCAGATCTCTCGCAGATATCCGAGACATCGGGGACGCGTTCCGTGTTCTCTTTGTCGTGACTTAATGTATGTGCTCGTGTGTGCTCCCGATCTTATCTTTATTGGTCTATTTTTTAAGCGGTCACATTACATGTTATGTTACATTTTTTTTATATCTTTTGTTGACTATCGACGCCCATTACATAGACAGAGATATTTAGTTTCTGGTGAGCGGAAGGTACCTACCATTGCCGATCCTATATGGTCGTACTATCTGGTAGAAATTGGACTTTATGTTCAACTAGCTGCGCCCCGCGGTTTCACCCGCGTAAATTTCGATCTCGTGGAAAGTAGAAAATCATCCCATGGCATCCCATAGGAACATTCTTTCGGGATAAAAACTCCTGTCTATGTGTTAGTCCAAGTTACCCTCTATGTGTGGGTCAAATTTCATGAAAATCAGTTCAGCAGTTTCTGCGTAAAGCAGTAACAAACAAACGAACTTACAAACTTTCGCATTTGTAATATTAGTAGGATTTCTAAGAACAGTGTGTTCAGAACTTGGTGATGATGGCACTTAAGACTCGGAGTACACTTCAAACCATCGTTCTTTTGACTTATGCCAACTAACATCCCATTTGAGCAGAAGAATGAAAAAATAAGAATTATATCACTATAAAGTAAATACTATATGGATACTCTAATAACAAACTTATTACTAATTTACTGTACAGATAGTTTGTGGATATCTCTAGATAATAGTATTTTGAGTTGTGACTAATTGCAGTTGATACGCGAACCTACCGCACTCTGCACGTAGACGTGCCATTAAACGGGCACTGGGGTCGTCACAGCCCTACGCCAACATCTTATCTTCATTAGCTATGTAATATTGACGTAGTTATCCTCAATGTCGTCACAGCCCTACGCCAACATCTTATCTTCATTAGCTATGTAATATTGACGTAGTTATCCTCAATACAATTTAGATTTATGCATATGATATTGTATTGTACGCGTATGCGGATGTTATGCATAATGTTTGGTTATTGTTGGTGTGTGATAGAATGGGAATGTGAAAGCGTGACGTCGTTGAAATATAAACATTGTTGCTTCACTCGGTATTTCTCATTTTACTGAAAAGGGGGTATGATCAGAGCTGGAAGACATGTTTTATAATAAATAGCGTTATTAAGCGTGCTAAGTAAATAGTATAAAGAAAACGTAGGCGATTATATTAGTACAGGGTTTCTTTAACTTTTTACAGTCACGAACCCCTTTTGATAATTTAAAAGCTCCGCGGGCCCCTGTCTAAGAATATTTTAGGAAAAGAAACTAAACCTTATTTATGTAATTGTGTATTAAATCACTGCATAAACACAATAATTAAGTTCAAGTGAGCTACCACGGACCCTTGACTCATAGGTCACGTACCTCCAGGGGATCCGTGGAGCCCAATTTAAGAAACCCTATATTAGATTTATCCAGACGAAGTCGTAAAATATTAGTTTCTTCTCAGTGCCTCATGTGCCTGGGCATGTGCATTGTGCAGGGTATAGTCCTCTTCTCTTTCACGCCATTCTGTTCGATTCAGGACGTCCCTTATGCGCTTTGTCCCATGATCGCTACGATATCGTCTGCCACCCCATATTGAGTATTTTTAATTCTTTGATCGTCACGTCGCGCGTCGTCAGGATTGTGGCTGACGACTTTACAGAAATTTAAAGCAAAATTAGAAATGGAAAATCCTTTGAATATTTCTGAAAATACTGCACAAGATTTTAAACTTCCGTCAAAGCAGTGGATTTTTAGGATTTTTTTTTATTTTTTTTTTTTATTTTATGATATAGGGGGGCAAACGAGCAGTCGGAGCCATTTTCGTGACTACCGACACCCATAGACATCCGCATAGACTATAGAGGCTATACAGATGCGCTGCCCTCCTTTCTCCTCCCACCTCCATGGGCCACCGGCTACTTACACACCGCACGAAACGCGACAGCACGGCTGTCAATTCACGCCGGTCTCGTGTAAGCGAGAGGTACCTCCCCGGTCATGCCGGCCCAATTCGGCTGCATGCAAGCATTATGTGTAGCAATTGACCCCGGAACTGTCAAGACTCTTGAGTTCCTCGCTCACAACACACACACCTGTATAAAATACACCAACACAAACACACAGAGTTATAGAAACATCAAAATGAACAAATGGCACTAAAGCGCTTTTATGAAGCAAACGAATTAAAGTTTTAATTAAAGTAAAATAGTTTATGGCGATATCGATACTGACGCTACAGTTATGAGGAGATATATTTTTACAATCTGCTGTTAAGTTTTAATTGTTATATCCAAGTCTCGGACGAATGGCGAAAACGTTCATATTTTCCAACAGTTATTATATCGCGGGAGTGAAAATCGGTATCGTAATCGTATTTATTTATTTCTTTATTAGATTCTCCAGTTGTTTTTAGGAGGCGCTAGCGTATTATGACGTTAGTTTTACGTGGGGTACTAATGCAGAACCTACTGGGTAGTATCACGTGGTAAAACCGTAAAGTAACAGCTATGCTGTCTCGTTTCGTGCGGTTTGTGGGTAGCCGCTGGCCCATTGAAGGGGAGAAGGGAAGAGGGGAAACGCGTTTGCGTACAACCTTAATAATCAATATACTATAAAAAAGCAACATTTCTCTGTATGTAATAATGAGTAATAATCTCAACTTTGTTATGTTGGATATTGCAGATAATAACTAAGCCATGTTCATGAATATGTGTATAGTGAAGCTATTTTAACCCAGGAAATGCTTTTTATACTCCTCTTTGAAGATAAGACTAGTGAGCAGAAGGACGTGCTTTTGCTGGCAGTGATCAGAATGAGGACCTAATTATTAATATTGACTTGTATATACGTATATTGACCATGCTAAAGTGCGAAAAAATAAATCGAATCAGCTCTCCTTTTATTGAAGTCCTGTCCCTTATAAGGGATTGACCAGTCGCCAAGGTACCCTGTTGCGAATGGATCAGGGACAATTCTGAAAAGGCGGACGATTGGACCCGCGAGGTTTAAGTAGGTTTTACATGACTCCCACACACTTATCCCCCACCCAGGGCCGACGGCAGTGCGTGTCCCCGCGAAACAAAAAAAAAGTGATGTCAAACTAGGTGCGTACAGTATTAAATTCTAGCTAAATTTTGGCTAGAATTACTTTTATTTTTATACTATTTTTTGTTTTTGTATGCTATTGTGCAATTTAAATTTTTTTTGTAAGTACCTTGTACCTACTACACCTCTATGTTGAAGAAAGCGAAAATTTTCACATAATTACTCTTCAATATTTGATAAAAATGAAAGAAAGCTTTACCTGAGGTTCGATCAAATTATAATAAGTTACAAAATTTTCTGCATGCATATTGGAGACGGCGCGACTTTTAACTTCGATGAAGGCTGTAATCACGTATGTAAATATGTTTTTTCGGATTCACGAAGTCTGAAGCAAAATCTTTAAATTTTCTTTTTACTCTTTACCTAGTGACATTTCAGAACATACATTATGTTTACATAGCATGATTTATAAACGTAGTAAGTATGCAGTAAATCGACGTAAATTGGCGGCATATTTACAAATGTGTATTATTCTAATCATCAACCTTTATCGGTTCACTGCTAAACATAAGCTTCCTTCAATGAACGCAAAGGAGAACGGTTTCCTGCTAATCGCATTCTTCCCGGAGCTGCCACTACATGGAGATCATCTTCTCTGATGAATGGTCCAACACTTGGACGTCTTACTAAATCAATCGCGATCAACACTAGTACCCTACTGACCTATTTGCCATCTGTTCTTCTGAGATAAGCCTATTCAATGGGCTGGTCACACTCTCAGAACTTTACGCGAGAGGTATCTCGGTCAGTCACGGAAATAGCAGTGTTGCTGACGTTTCGTGCTATGTAAATATCCTGTAGGTAGCACAAGGAGGGAGGAAGGAAGGGGGTAGGAGGCCAGCGTACTATATGCGGATGTCTATGGGCGTCGCGTCTCTTTACTTAAAAAAATATTTTTAGTTTTTCGGATGTCATCTCATTGTCATCCTAGAAGAAAAATTGTATTTACCAAATTTGTAGAGAATCAAATTTCAATTTAAATTTTTGCTCATACATTTTTTATCCGAAAATGAAATAACTTTGTTTTTCATAGCGTTTGTAAGAACGATAAAGTTTTATTTGCGTTTTTTTTTTTAAAATGTATTATTTCTTAAAAACTAATAATGATATTTCGCTCAAATCAATTTTCGTTGAAAGTTTTCATTGAGATCTACTACATACATATTTTTTAGACTTCTCACTCTCTTAGTTTAAAAGTTAGAGACACCATTGAGTTATATGTACTACGTAGTAATAATAACTCAATGAGAGACACTCATTTTTCCACGTTGAAAGCGTCTATCAATTTTGACATTAATTTTGACGAAAAATGGTTTTAGTAAGCCTAATGACACTTTTGATGACCTATTCAGAGATACCGTCACATATCTATAGTTTGGATGAAAAAAAAGATTTTTAGATTCAGTTTTATGTATGGAGCGGCCCCTCTTTATTTTTTAATTTATTTATTTTTATTTATATTTCGATGATCGGTTCACAGAAAACATCAACCTACAAAGTTTCAACTACAAAATCCCAATAGTTTCGGAAAAAAATGGCTGTGACATACTGACGGACGGACGGGCAGACAGACAGACATGATGAATCTATAAGGGTTCCGTTTTTTGCCACAAGGCTACAGAACCCAAAAAATGATAGAGTTATTCATGAAAAACCACTTTTTGAAAAAAAAAATACTGGATCGATGTCCAGTAGTTTTACAGCCTATTCGATATAACCATGTGTTTACCTGTAAGTGATTGATGCACTTCATGTAATCAATAATAATAATGTAACATGTAAATATAATTTGTGTAATCAGTTGTTGGTAAAACTTTAAAAAAAAATTAAAAAAATAAACAAAAAAAACAATGATATTAGTATAGATAAACTGTAAATGTATTGTAACAAAATATATTTATATATAGGGTATAGTGCTTTTATTTAATTAGTTACCGTTCAATTTAATAATGGAGCGAGCAGTAAGCCGCAGGGGGGAGGAGTCAGATGTTGTCTACAGTTTAAGGGTTTATTAAAAACTGTTGTTGCGCACGGCCACGCGTACTTTTATTACACATTTCATTTTTTCAATTTTCATATGATTTTATTATCAAAGTAATATGTAATATTTAGATGATTTAAAAAATTAGAAGAAGGATTATTTCCTGCTGTATGTAGCGAAGAATAACAGATTCCTTGTAACTTTTGGTTTTGAAATTCAAGCGATGTAGAGGCAGAACGGTAGGTACTCATTGATGAGTGCTGCTATCCAAAATTAAAAAAGTAAAAGATGCGTACAATGAGTGCCTATTGTTAGTTTTTTTACGTTTTATAAGATGTTTGGGCAATTTTTACTTCGCTGCTCATGCAATGTTTCCATAAGTTTTCTAACGATTAGTTCGTTATTGAGAGTATGCTGCTGTTTGTAGAGATGAATAACAGATTTCTTGTAACTTTTGCTTTAGAAGCAGCTTTTTTGTGACTCATTTGTAGCACACAAATTCTCGAAAGATGTGAGTACATGTTTTTTTGTAATTCAATTTCTCCTTTTGATGCCACTGTGTATCCCAGCGCGACCCCATAACCTCTGTTTAGAAAAAAAATATATGCACACAAATAAGTTATATATTTAATTGTGATCCTTCAATCCATTTTCTCAAAGAACATAGAAGCGCTACAAAACAGCCTTCTTTTCACGTCACATCACGTTGTGTTTAAGAGAGATGTGCCAACAAGCAACAATCAAATGCCACAGGTAACTTACAGGCCAAACAAAACATGGCCGCAAAACTTTTACTTGGCGTACGCATAATGTAATCGTTTAGCACCTCTCATGCCGGTCGAATTTGCAATGCAATTTGACACTACCTCTTACTAAAAATCAATAGATTATGTAAATGATTCACATTGTAACAGATTGGGACTGATCATTTAACAACATAAATAAAAAACCATAATCCACTGCAGACTCGCTACGAGCGTTACAACAAACATGAATAAACTAACACAAATGGCAACGGTACTTAGCACAAGTAGTTAGAAGTAGTTAAACACTGGAGTACTAGATCATATTGCCTGACCATAAAGTTGTTCGTGAGACTATAATCCTGTTCCAGCAAAAGACGGCTCCAGGTGTAGCCGGAGAGAGACCACGTATAATTGAGGTAATAAATCGCGGCAGTGCGACTTATACCTTCCCCCGCCCGCCCGGGCCAGCCACTGTCGACTCGCGCCAATTAAATCATACTGAATTATGGGTTCCAACTAATAATATAGAATTGCCTTAGTGTTACTAATTGTAGTTTTATTATTTTCTCCAGACGGTCGTGCGTAAAATAGGGATAGGCCGTGAAGGTCAGTACGTGTGCCTTTGCCTGATCTATCAAACACAGCGTGGCCCAGTTGGACCTTAAAGACTAACTTGACCATCGCACATTTGCCTGTTCAGTTATGTAATTAAATATTATTCCGTTCGTTGTTAATTAAGTATGACTTATGTTATACTTAGTAATATTAATAATATTTATATATTGAGAAAATATACCAAACTTTTATAAAATATCTAGAACAACACAAGCGTTAGGTATATTCTTTAGATATACTTCTTTCATAACCGAACAAACGCATCATTAAAATAAACTTATGAAAGTATCCACAACCTTAATTAGGAGGTAAATATAATCTTCTTTTTCCACCCTCGACTTTAAAACTTTATTCGTCCACATTTATATCCAACTATAAGATACGAGTACTTAAAAGGAATATAAGATAAAATTACAAAACTTATTACAATTTTTTATGCCTCATATAAAATTTTTAATTAAAATTATACATTCTTTATAAAGATTCATTAGTAAGGAGCAGAGTGCGTTCTAAATGGCTCAGTGGCACTTCAATTCTTTACCGTTACCACCCCTTTGTGGCGTATAATGTATGCATACCTTGAGCTTTATAATTCTAAGCGTTATGGAATCATAAACATGTTACGACCACCATCAAGGAGTTACGACTGGCACGGCCGTAATGACACAACACCCGAAAATAAACTGCGTCCATTATAACCGCATACGAACAAGCAAATATTGAGTCGAAGGTACTTTGATACAAAGCCGTCGGAATTGCTGGCTCGGAGTTGAAACTTTTGAAATTCAAGTGATGTGGAGGCAGAACGGTAGGTACTCATTGATGAGTGCTGCATGCTATCCAAAATTAAAAAGTAAAAGGAGGCGTACAATGAGTGCCTATTGTTAGTTTTTTTACGTTTTATAAGATGTTTGGGCAATTTTTACTTCGCTGCTCATGCAATGTTTCCATAAGTTTTCAAACGATTTGTGCGTTATTGATAGAATTTATTTTATCAAACTTAGAATTTAAACACTACAAGAGTTTCCTTTTAGCATATCATAGCGTATATTTACCAATTAAAATATCAATCCATTCTTTTTTTTTCCGTCGAAATGACAGTTGGATACATGGAAAGATAAGTTTTCATTAGACTACTTAACTCAAAAGGGAAAACATTACATGAAAGGTAGACAATAGTAGGATGTCCATTATTTTTTATTGCACGGTTTAAATAGTCCGAGCTTGTGCCGTGAAACTAATGTCTGCCTCATTATGGCCACACTTACTTTTTATTACGGAGTGAATAAATAAATTCAAAATTAATAATACAATTTGATTTGTGATTACTTTGGTTAATAAAAATTTTAATTTGTTGTGTAAATATTATGACAAATATGATGAATACTAATAGTGAGTGATTGTTTTGGATGGATGTATGAATTCAATGCTCATTCAAAAGGAAACAGTAAGAGGTAGTGCCACGAAGTATGCTTGGATGCAGCCAAATTGGGCCGGCACGACCGGGGAGGTACCTCTCTCTACCTACACAAGATCGGCGTAAAGTGACAGTTGTGCTATCGTTTTTGGTGCGGTGTGTAAGTAGCCGGTGTTCCAAGGAGGTAGGAGGAAAACAGACGGCAGCGCATCTGTATGGCCTCTATGCGGACGTCTGTGGGCGACGGTAGTCATAAAAATGGCTCCAACTGCTCTTGTGCCCCCATATACCATAAAAAACACGACTCGACGCCATAAAGCTGCATAGTAGCAACATGTTCGGAGTCTGAAAAAAAAGAGCCGGAAAGTCTTCGCTAACATAAATACGAGTGTGTTTGCGTCTTGAGCCTTTATTGTGTTTATATTAATGTAGGTATTGATCTTACAAACTAGTAGAGATGAATAACCATACAAACGACTAGCTGTACAGATACTACAATTGAAATATGTAGGACACTTACGATTGTATAAAATGCTACATTTTTGAAGCCAGATAAAGTTGTATTTTAACGAAATAACTTTATCAGTTCGCGAAGTTTCCCAGTTACCTGTGGGCCTGTAAAGTCTGTCGTATAACAACGTCACTGTTCCGTAATGGATATCCTCGCTTGTGACTGTTTTGTGTTGTGATTTTAAAATAAATAAGCATTTAAGGTCTGGTACCGTATTTTGCTGGTACACGTACTGGTGGTTGACATGTATTTTTTATAAATAGATGAACGCCGGCTGCACGAGGGAAAAATCATGATTGTTTCTCACGTTCTGTGCATACGAAAGGGCAAAACAGGCTGTAGCCTAGGGGCAATAGCCTTAAGGTCAGACTTGTCAGAAGCCTAATCTTTGGGCATCTCTCTTAAAATCATAATGATTTTTTACATTATCAAAAAGCTTTTAAAACAGACATAAAAAATTAATGCATTTTATTGTACCATATATATTCTATTCCAGTGGATGATTTTTGTAAAATATGCGTGCGTCGGGAGTGATGTTGAGTTTAGTAGACACTTTTTAATTTCCGCCCGCCCCGGCGCTTCCGCCATGAAGAAGTGTTAATTGAATGTGCACGCGATGTAACAACCTAAGCGTGATACAGAGCCACGAGATAGCATTATCATCACAACTGTGATCATCTTTATTCGGAAAATTATAAATGTGATACATCATTTCTAAACTAAACTCTCTGAAAAATCTAGTTGATTCATAATATGATATATATTACCAAGATTGCGAATAGGCTCAGTTCGACAGCATTTGCAGTTAGAAAAATTAGACAAATCTCTGAAAAATATACTGCTAAATTAGTTTATTTTGGTTACTTTCACAGTATTATGTCTTACGGCATACTGTTGTGGGGAAACGCTGCGGACATAAACACTATTTTCGTGCTGCAGAAGCGAGCTATTCGTGCAATTAACCAAATAGTTTCCAATACATCACTTTGAAATAATTTTAAGGACATCGGTACATTTTGGATACTGTCTTGTATGTAAGAAAGAACATTAGTGAATTCAGAACGAAAAATGATAATCATGACGGGAGATATCATACGAGAAATAGACATACATAAATTAGTCATACCTTTTTATAGACTTAGGAAAGTAAATTCCGAATTCCTTTCGGGGGCAATGCATACGCCTCTACAATAGTATTCCAGAGAGCGTCCAAAAACTTTCGATTAATAAATTTAAAAAAGTTGTTAAAGAGCGTTTGTGTGGTAAGGCATACTATAAGGTAACAGATTTTATGACAGATACCACATCTTGGGATTAGTACCCTCCTCTCAGACTGTTTCTGTACCATAATTATTGTAAATTCATAAATTGTATATCATTTATTATATGCGAATATATTTGTATTTTTTATTTTTTACTTTTATATCTCATCACATCATGAGGCCCGCTGAGTTTGTTTTGCCGGTTCTTCTCAGGACACGGCTAGGATTGAACGCTAGATTTAATGGTTGACGTTCAAAAAGTAATTCCTGTAATTCTATTTTGAATAAAAACTTTTTCATTTCATTTCATTTCATTTGGATTTATAGTGCTTTAAATTGCGTACCCCATGACGTAACTTCATCTACCCCTTGGAGTTCGTGTACCAATGACGCGGATTTGAAATACTTAAAAAAAGATATTAACAAAAGCCAAGAATACAAAATTAAAATAATTAAAACATATTATACCTACCGTAAAATTAATTAAAAATTAAATAGTCGTAATTTGAAATTACTCAAAGTAAAGCAAAGTTAATCTTTGTTAGTAAAAGTTATTAATGAGACGAGTTAGATTTAGAACTGGCTGAAAACAAAGAACGTCTAGATAATATCTCAACATACATTATATTACACCTGCGTCGAGCTCCAGAACGAGGGATTAGGTCAGCTAAAAGACCAAGTTAAATATTTAACTTGGTCTTTTAAAAGGGTAGGAGCCGGTCGAATTCTAGTAACGGAGCTACGTAATACCTTGGTTCTTATTGAAAAAAATTAAACAGACTGATGACTGACGAGATTTTTTTTTGATTTTAAAATGGCTTTATTTACATAAATAATTAATTTTTGTAATACAAAAAAGATCTTATTCTAATTGTATTCTAATTAAAGTATACTGTATAAGGTTGGTGATGTCGATGGATGATAGCAAAAATGTGTCTTATTGAACTGACTACTCTACTATCAGAAATTGGAATAGTCGTATTCCTGGTTGGAGGCCGCAATTAGGTACAAAGCTAGTGAACTGCACCATTTTTCTGGCCCGCAGCATATGCTCTATGAATTCAAACCTAACTAACCAAAATAACACACGAGAGTCTGTGTTGCCATTGTATTAAAGTACTTTAAATAGCATTGATCTCATTTTTATATCATACTTTTCCTTGCACTAAACAGATTATATAAAGCGCGCCGTCCTAATTCTATCGCATCAAACAGCAAGTCTAGAAATGCACTATGAATAATATCGCGTATGAAAATAGCTCAACGTGCACAGATGGTGTGTATACATCAGTGTGTTTCTAAATAATGGAACCTGTCCAAGATGGGACGGTGAAAAGACGACACGGGAGAGCGGGAACAAGAAAATAGTTCCCGGAAAAAATTAGCATCCGATATGAGTTACAGCTAATGGAGCTCTCAGCTTTATTGCTTTTGAATCTAGTACATGCAAATGCAGAATACTTTAAGTACCTATGAACTTTTCAAAAATTACGAAGATCTTTGCTATTTTATAATGTTCTTTTTCCACGTATGTCTTTTAAAAAAAAATAACATTATTCTAATTGATTTTATTACTTTAGTAGTTTTTGTAATATAATCCCTTTTTTTGGTATATTTCTAAATTTAATTTAAATTATCCTTAGTATTATCTACTCTAATACAAAAGTAAAAATATAATTACCAAATCTCAATTAATAGTGTTTGTGTACAGTTTCCTTCTCATTCCTTGAATAATTTGTATTTATTACAAATGGTTTCAAATTTCAATATACGACGATGAATTCATGATGATCCATTCATGACGTTAGAAAAAATGCTACAATACTTTTAATAATGAATAAGCTACAAACCATAAAACTGATTCTAAAACAATGAAAAATATCCTATTCGTATCTTTTCTTATCTACATGCTACCTCTATTTGCTTCAGGGTATGAGCAAAGTCAAATTTTAACGCGTGTATAATTTGTATTTAAAAATAATATATTGATTATATTATAATGCCTGTATTATCATTCTATATTTGTATATGGATTATTATCATACAATGTGTTCAATAGGAAAAAAATACTTTCTCTTATAAGCTGACGCGTATCTAATGTTCAATTTCTGTAGTCTTTGAGTTCTACTAGCCCTTAACCCTCGTCTTCCCTTTTAAATCTAATATCTTAAGGCTCTCATTTTGGCGCCTTATAAATCTGTTTGTAGCGCACCCACTTCTCCCCTGTATATTGTAAGTGATACATATTTTTATATTACGAACGTAAGGAGCACAGAGCCCAGGATTGCGTGAGTACTGAACACAGCGTGTGTTTTTTAGTGCACAATAAAGAGAAATTTATTTTATTGTGTTTTATATTTTGTAATATTAATAAATCTAAATTTAAATGTTGTTTGTTTGTTAATTTTGAAATTAACATAATGTTTTATACAAATCCTTATTCATTTTCATATTAATTTGAATAAAATCTGTTACAATTTAGCCACGTAGTACAGTCGTAGAGTCGATATCACAGTAACACGTCTCACACGATGTATTTATATATTGCACATTATATATAAATTACCATTAAACGTTGGATTTTTTAATAGCAGAAATCAGCAGTTATAGCATAACTATCACACAAAGCTATGCGTTTTTTGATATTATAAATTGTTTTTTTAACGATATTATTCTTTCTTTTTTATTTTTTTGATGTTATACATTTCAGGGATGAGTCTTATTTTTAAATATTGATGAATATAGCTCTAGCCGTTTTTTGTTTATATAATATTATAATTAGCCTATTGAAATATAACTTACAAAGGAAAATTATAAAGTTAAAAAACATAAGAGCAAATATTTTTAACACAATGTCAAGAGTATATAATAAAAAGACTGTAGTAAGAGGTTGTGCTACTCTGCATTGCAGCCGAGTTTGGTCGGCACGACCGGGGATGTACCGATACACTTGTGCGTTACCTCTTTTCGTGTGCTGTATTCAATGGTTCATAGAGGGGGAACATTCGTATAGCCTTAAGCGGATGTCTATTAGAGTCGGTACTAGATACCTATTCATGACAAAAACCACGACTGCTCGTTTGCACAACAATACTTTAAAAATAATGTTTGTAATAATACTTATATAACAAAGAAGGAACGCATGAAACTGAGAAGGAACCCTAAAAATAAAGGTAATTCGCGACAACTTACTGCCAGCGTCCTGAAATATATCTGACTCTCATATCCTCGTATGAAACACTACTTCAAGTGTAGCGCCGTAAGTTACTGCGGAAGATTTATATTGTAGTCATACGTTCACGCTTTAGCAAATGGATTTGCGTTTTACAGAAGGTGCCAAGATGTAAATTCGTGTTTCAAATGTTGTAAGGAACGGTTCCAAAATTCGAAATTAATCTTCATTTCGAAATGTAGATATTAGGGTTAGCAAATTTAATACTAAATTTGTGGAAAAAAATATGTCAAAGTGAAACATAAGATCAAATATGCCGAAAAAGTTTCTAAAAAACCTGATGTAATAGCCCAATTTGAATATCGAATTTTGAATTGATTGTCGAAAACTTTTTGAAAATAGTGATTTCCCCAATTGTATGTAAAAATATCAAAGATTGTAAACTAGTATTATCTTTGGAGTTACTTATGAAATTATATCATTAGAAAAGCACGAGAATGAAATGGCAATACTTTCAACGTCGTTTGGTCTCTTGTGCACTTTTCAGATATTGTCTGAATCTGAACTGAAAAGTCAGTTAAGATTTATGTTCGTTGTTAAGGAGTAAACTCCCGCCGCGTGTCATCGCAAAACTATACCATAGAAAAAAAAAACTAAA
>LUGF01059713.1:4160-19785 GCA_001625245.1 Calycopis cecrops
GTGCTCTCCGAACTGGCCCAACGGCCGCGTAACAGCCGGCGGCCCCTGCACCAGCGGGCGGCGCTCGACGTGCGGCGGAGGTTCTAGCTCCACTCAAGTAAATTTTACGGTTTTGACCCTACAAGAAGTTTTTAAATCTGGTTTCAAACGCTGGCGACGGTCGCGGCATGCAGTGTTCCGATCACTTTTTAACGATGAACTGTAAATAATTTGCGTTAAGGTTCTTTTTTAATCTAAACTTTTTACTAAGTTTCGATCACTACGCCGCGCCGCGGACTAGCCGCGCCGCGGACTAGATACCGCCGCGCCGCGCCGGCAACATCGTAAAATCAGCGCCGTGCCGGCGCCGTTCGGTATGTTTTAAAAAACAATAATACTTTGAAAACGAAAATATCAAAATATATAAAGATTTTTGCTCTCCTGAAAGGTATGTTAGAACTTCACCGACGACATGGTTGTTACGATGTCTGTGGGCGTCAGTCGCATGCCCCGCCGGCGCTGCGGCCGCACGTCCGCCACTAATCAGACACGTCTCCAGCGCCCGCGCCGCGCCGCCCGCCGGCGCTGCGGCCGCACGTCCGCCACTAATCAGACACGTCTCCAGCGCCCGCGCCGCGCCGCCCGCTTGCACAACGTTTGTTTTGGACGGCAATTACGTCACCCTCATTATATCACTGTGGACTCGCGCATTACTTTCGATAGCACTCGCACACGGAGCGTGGAGGTGTGGGAGGCACAACTCCCGGAGATGATTAAATAATTAATTATACTTTAATTCAGAACATTAAAAATTCAGATTGCGTCAGCACTGAAACAATAGTATAGCGTTTTATAAGTTACTAATAGTCATTTAGGTTAGGTTAGTTTACTAGGTTAACAGTAATAACGGATTTTAATTCATGTATCTGTTACACTCATTTGCGCGAATTTTAAGTGACGCTGTTGTGACTTGTGTACTGTATTAATACATAATAAATACATACTCGGCGTATTAAACAATAAAAAATAATAAATACAATATTAAAGTGCATAGCAAGTATAAATTCTTGTTACCCAATGCTACAAGCTAAATGCTTACGATCACAAGTCGTGCGTATGATGACTCCGAAATTGATTTGACTTTTTTTAGTACTATAAGGGAGCGAACAAGCAGTCGGAGCCATTCCAGAGACTACACATCCGCATGGAGCTTATACAGTTGTCCTTCCTTCTCCCTCCTCCATGGTCGACCGGCTACTTACGGCCTGTTGCTGACCCTGAGCGATGTCCTGGATCCTCCTAAGCCGTAACACTCCCAATACTGACTCATCGTGCCGAAGCCGGGTCGCTCTCTCAGCGTGTTTTCATTCCAAAACAATCGGAACAATCCGCAAATCCGCAATGAAATGTTTATATGTAGATTATTTTATATAATTTATATGAGAGAAGGTGTGAGGAGTATATTTCAGGGGACCAACGAATTGATAGACTCGTTCATTGCGGAGGTTTTGTCATATTCTGCAAGTGGATTTGCATCGAACGCGATAGAATCCGTTTAAAGAATCTTAATCACAAGTGCACTCTCTATTCCCTCACTCTCATATTCCGATGGGACGGCAATCCGACACGATCGCTGAGAAATCAGGCGCAGGACCGACGGCTTAACGTGCTCCGAGGCACGGGGGTGTAATACTGCCAACTTCCTGACTCCGGACTGTTATTAGAAATTGAAAAATCCCAATAACAATTTTTTGTACCGACCCGGGATTCCAACCCGGGACCTCAAGTCTGTGATTGAATACGCTTTCCACTAGACTACGAGGCAATCTAACTAAGATGTGGTGCCATGCTTGTAAGAGGTAGTGCCACGCCATGCTGCCTCGCACTCACGACACCGCCGCTTAGTGACAGCTGTGCTGTGGCGATACTTGCGATTTGTAAATTTCCGGTGCTCCACTGGTGAGAAGGAGAGAAGGACAACACGTCTGTGTAACGAGTGTGTGGATGTCTGTGGGCGTCGGTACGGTGGGCAAATGGCTTCGACTTCTTATATACCCTCCTATATTATAAATACAGAGTGAAGTAAAGTAGTAGGTACTATAAATATTATAAAGTGGCACAGAGGGAAAGTATGTCTGAGTCATAAAACAACATTAGTAGCTATTCCACAGTTCACACAGCGATCCATACTTTCAACAATATCCACAAGCCAGCGATAAAGTCCCAATAAACAAATCCAAACGTGCGAGCGAATCGGTATCCAATGGAAGCCAGGCTAGTACGAGGTGCGCAGGATCGGAGTCCGTAAAAACAAAGCATATTTGATAGTCGGAAATTGAAAATAACCACAAAGACACTCAGAACGCATCAGAAAATACGAAACGAGTGATATTATGGAGGTAAAAATGATCGAAGTATCAACGGAGAATTTATCATAGAATTGTCACAGACTATATAATACGATACAAGTATTAGAAAGAAAAAATATTATTTTTGTTATTGTTTAGTTTATTGAAGTTTTGTAATGAAATTATATTTTACTAGCCTCCGCCCGCAGCTTCGCCCGTGTGGATTTCGGACTTCAAAAATGAAGTTATTATACATAAAAACCTTCTTCTTAAATCACTCTATCTACTTAATATAAAAACCCCATCAAAATCTGTTGCGTAATTTTAAAGATCTAAGCAAACAGACACACAGACGGCGGAAAGCGACTTTGTTTTATCCTATGTGCCTACTGATTACGATGCTTCTGTATTCTGCAAACATAATCTGAAGAAAAATCGGGTCGCCGGGTAAGTGATCTGCGGCGCCAGCGGGCGGCTGGCACCTGATGCGTCGGCCTCTACAACCAACCGGCGATTTCACCTACTTTATAACACTTACTGTTATATAAGCACTACTTTATACAGAGCAGAATAAGCGGTGCAGCACGCCACCAGGGTTCGAATCCCGCCTTGGTCATGGATCTATGTATTATAAGTATTTCTATGATAAAAATCTCGAACATAAAAAGTTCCTTATCAAAATAATATAAAACATATTAAATACGTTGTCTAGTACCTGTAACACAAGTCCTTACGATACTTAGCATGGGGCTAGACTTGCGTGGTGTGTAACAGTTCACAGATGTTATTATAAAAAAGATATAATATAATTATAAGAGACTAGAGACGTCGCCGCTCGAACCCTAACTGTGATAGTGAGAGAACAACCTTTTTTTGAGAATTGGTCTAGTCGTTTCGGAGGAGTATGGTGACTACCATTGGGAGTAACAGAGCAGTGACACGAGAATTTGTTATATAGACAGAGATAACATATATTAAGATGCTCGTAACATTTTCTTCCGACCCAGAAGACCGCCCGGACCGCGCTGCAGACCTCCAGAGCCCCAGGCCGCCGGGCCGCGTGAAGGGCCGCTGCCGCGCGCCCGTGCGACCGCCGCCAGTCCCCAGCATGGCTCTGCGCGGAGTGCTAGTGGCGCTGGCGCTCGCCGCCGCGCGCGCGGACCCCGACGTGTACAACCTCACCGGTATTTATTGTTGCACTTACAAGTTACGGGATACGGGCCGCTCGCACGGCGGATGTGGTCCGGTCCGACGTTAGATCAGAGACTAGGTCTTTCAGCCGGGCCACGGGTCGCGCCCGGCGGACGGAAATTTTAACAGAATTCCTGATAACTATCAGAATTCCTGATAACTATCAGGAATTCTGTTAAATGCAACTGCATTGCCTTCGTAAAACTTCGATTAAATAAGTTTTTTATCGCGATTCATTTAAACCAGTGACTGCTAAAGGGTTTTGTAGTAGATCGCCTGCCATTCTAATTTGTTTGCTCCAAATGTGTGCGATGTGTGTGTGTATGTGGACCAATTTCAGTTTCAGTGACTCTGATCTGAAAATAAAAATATTTGTTTCCTTCATAACCTCTATATCTCATATATGAAGTCCTCGTGTCGCGGTGTGCGTGACTGAACTCCTCCGAAACGGCTGGACCGATTCTCATGAAATTTTATGTGCATATCGAGGTCTGAGAATCGGCCAACATCTGTTTTTCATCTCGATGTTTGCACGGAATCCAAACTGACGAGGGTGAAACCGCGGAGCGCAGCTAGTAATAATTGAAGTTTATTCTGTTGTGTTGTTGTGTACATTAATTTGAACATTGTTGTGTGGTAAGGTGCGGGTATTGGGAACAGTGTCGCCACGTAACGTGTCGGTGACGCCGCCGCCGCCGCCGCCGCGGTCACGACTCGCCGGTGCGCCTGCGTCAGGAAACATTTCCTAACCCTGTGTGTGTGTGTGTTGTGATAGTTCCAGAGTGCCAGTAGTTGGCTGCAGAATGAATAATACTCCAGGACAAACGTGCCAGCTCGCTAGACCTTAATGATTGTCAGCTAGACCTTTGTGCAACTAGAGCCTTAGGCCTTTTAGGACAATTCAAAAAGGGTGAAGTGTGGCACAGATACCGTTTAATATCTGCAATGACCCCTTGTCAGGATGTCAACGTTAGAAGGGGCCGATCTAGATGTTCGAAACAACCCCCTTTTTGAAGGAGCCCCGTCCTTTATGATGGCCAGTCCAGGTGCCCTGTTGTGAATAGATCCGGAATACTTCAGAATTGAGAGTAGGCGGTCATCGGCACCCGCGGGCACGGAGTGGGCCCTACGCGAGTCCCACACACCCATTGAATCCCCATTTAAGGCTGATAGGCAGTAGAAAATTAAAATCTATGGCTCTGATCTCATTTTATCTACCATGTGGTTAGCGATGCTGGGCAGTGTGTAGTGCGCGCAGTGTGATTTTGATTCAAAGGCTAGACCTAACACCAGATGTCAGTTTTTTAGCTGTTTATGCTTAATTAGATAAAGATGTCGGTCGGTGTATTCTAGTAATATTTAGCCTCTACCGGCTAAACCCCTAACCCGGCCCGGGATCCCGGATCTACATGTAACAGGATTCCTTCAACAGGATGGCCTCAGTGAAAAGGACAGACTTATCCTTAGGGACTGTCCGGCTGTGTCTGAACAGTCCCTACTACAACGTCGTACGTACGTACAACGTACAACATGTAAATTTTCTTCTTCTCTCTAACGGGGCGCCGGAAACTCCGAAGCCACCACCCGAGACGCGACTCTTACTTAGCGGGAGGTACTTCTCACCGGTCGATCCGTCCCTTTTCTGTTGCAACGGCATGCCGTTGCCGCATGCGGCAGTGCTCCTTTAAGGAGCTAAAACTCAGGCGGGTGAAGCCGCGGGGCGCGGACAGTTCTCAATAATATAGTTAAATAATCAAACGTGTCGAAACTCGTGTTTACCTCAGGTTATATAAAAACTTACAACACCGACCGAGTAAGCGGCGCTCGCGAACTCATACCACACACCGCCGGGCGACGACCGCCGGCTGCGGAACGAAGGCCACGCTGCGTTGCAGCTGAATTGGGCCGGCAGCGGTTTGTGTCGCCCCCCGACAAATAATTACAGATGTTGTAGGAGAATTTGTAGAGAAATAATGTTCGCGACCGGCGCGGCGCGCGGCGTGGTGATGTGATGACATTTGTGACTGCGGAGGAAGCAAGACAACTTGTACTAGTGTGTGGCCCTCGGCTCCCCTGTTCACCCCATCGGGCAACTAGTGTGAACATGGGTCGTTGATGTATAAAGGGATTGTAAAAAACAACCTAACATTACATCATTGTTATTTATTATCGGTTTATATATTATGTTAATTTTATTTATATGTAAAATACATTGGCTTACCAAATAAATAAAATAAACAAAGAATAAATAAATAATAAAATATACTACTCATACCCAGTATCAACATACCCAGTATGAATCCTTGTCATAAGTGGATTATATTATTTTTTAATGTGAAAGAAAGTTCGTGACTAAGAAGTTGTGTTTGCTTCTCTTTGACGCATAAACATATGAACTGGTTTGGGTTAACTTTTATATTTGCACATGCAACTTGTAGCCTCTTAGGTATAACGTATAGCACATATCGCGAAAAAATAATTGTTGACCTCAAGTTGATGCGCACTCGTTTCGTGAATTAATTAATGAAATACAACTGGCTGTTGAACTACTTTACGATGTTGCATCGTCTTGTGGACGACCGAGCCATTTACATACGTTTGTACAGTTTATTATGTAAAGTGAATATAATAAAACAAAAGACATGAATAATGATTTCAATTATATAATGATATTCGCAACCACTGTATGGTCTATGAATTTGAAAAATGTGATCATATTTTATTGTCCGTTTTAGCGCCATTTCTTACCGCCTATACGAATACTGTGGCCCAGATGTCAGTGTTACGTGACAGTGACGTATGTCACCTAGATGCCTAAGATAGCTATATATTTAGTACAGCCCCAGAGGGCGTTGAGCATAGATGGGTGTATGTCGACCCGTTCCATCTGTGATGTATCGCGTATAACATAATATAAGTGACCTGGTTTATGTATGTGTGCCTAGTGACCGTTCGTGTACCCATTCACACACTAAACAGTCAGTTTAAGACTAGGTTAATGCTTGGATAAAGTTAATCTATGTTTATTAATAAGGGGTGGAAGCTTAAATAAGGAATAAAATCATCATCATCATCAGCTTTTGTCAGTCCACTGCCGGGTACAGACCTGTTTAAATGAAAGCCAAGTCGACCGATCTGTTGCTGCTCCACCCCGGAGCGGCCGCGGCACCGTCCTCCCGCCTGGTGGATGGTCCTTCATCAGCCAGACGCGGCCGTCAAGCTCCGAACTGGCCATCTGCCATCTGTTCTTCTCGAGATAAAGAATACTTTAGAAATAAGAGAATGTTTATTATCGTATGCTAAGGTCAGTGCCGAGTCTACAAAATATCCCTGGTGTCCATAGCGGCGGTAGTCATACACACACGAACCATCTTGTTAAACCCTAATTGACTAGGAAAAATTTTTTACTCTGCTATAATGTTTATTTATTTTTTATTTATTATCAGAGCGCCCAAATAGTATCATGGCTGCATCTTCTGATGACGTTGACTTGGAGGCTTCAGGCAGCTCTGAGTTGTTCAATGCAAAGAAAAATCTCAGCCTGAAGAAGTCAGTATTTAACACGAATTATGGCCTGACCTCCGCGCCAGCTGCACGGCATCCTCGAGGTCGACACGCACACTAACGGACATGTAAATGGATGCCCCGTCAATGTCGCGGTCGGGAGAGATCTGACGGAGTAGTAAGAGGTAGTGCCACGCGGCGTGCATGCGGCTGGCGCGAGCGGAGAGGTACCTCTCGCTTACACGAGACCGGCGTAGGGCAGCAGCCGTGCTGTCACGTTTCGAGCAGTGTGTAAGTTACCGGTGGTCCATGAAGGTGGGAGGAGGAAAGATGGCAGCGCATTTAGATAGCCTCTATGCGGATGTCTATTCTATGGGCGTCGGCAGTCATTAAAATGGCTCCAACTCCAATTCCATATATTTAAAAAATGTAATGAGAGTAACACCTGCGTCCGCCCACAGACGAGGAGTACTACAGCATGCCGCAGCTGTTCCTGCTGGACGAGTACCACGGCTGCCTCGCCTCGCGCGGCGTCTACTGCCTCGGCAGCTTCGAGCTGACCGCGCCGCCAGACAACCAGCTCTACCGGAGACTTCAGGTAACACTTTACATGGATATTGATGCTTATTGCTGTCCGTCCTCTTCAATAACAATTAGATGGGACTTGTACATACCAATAAATAATGAAGGTAGAGTCAAAAGATACACTGGATTTGTTAAATGTTATATGACCTCTCCAAGGCAATTAACTATTTACAGCATACAAAATTATAAATCAAAAATGTATTACGCTATGGAGCACTTGGTTACTTCTTGTATTTAATTTCAATTCAATGTGATCTGAGGCTTTCGTACTTTACTAAGTAGGTGCGTATACTATGTTACGGAAAACGAAATGTTCATTCCCGCCTACGTCGGACTCCGACGCGGACGTTCCGTCTGGAGAGCAGAAAAAATACAGACAGCCACAGAAAATATAAATTAGGTATTTTAAAGATCCGCACTAAAATATTTATTCGAATAATTCCATATTCAAATAAAGCGAAATGTTCAAGAAATCAATTAAATAAAAAATATTCAGTAACAAATATATGAAAAAATGCATTGGCATTTTAACTTTAGTATGAATTTTTATAAAAATACTAGGTTTACCCTGTGTGCGTTGCTAAAGGTCATCACATGATCAAATATTTAGTTTATAATTCTTTATACACTATGTAACAAAAACCCTGTTGTTCCTTTTAAGAGTATGATCAGAATCCATATACAAGTGTAATAGTTCATCTCATTTAGTTCAATTGTTCATCTTAAGATTATAAAATAAATACTAATTCACTACAAAATTATTGTTAAAAAAGGTTACGTATACCTCGTATTTCGCGCGGCAATATTTTTTCAATCCTTTGAATTCCGCCGCCCCGCCAATGCGGCGCTACCGACTCACGAGTTCATGACCTTGACACGTGACGATTAGCTTAGCACGTATTTTACGTGAATCGTTATCAAATTTTTGATTTCATGTAACTTTCCACTTATGTAAAGCACTTAACAAATTTTTGATTTCATGTAACTTTCACTTATGTAAAACTTATGAACACTATGTTTTAATTACATCCACTTGACGATTCACAGTCGGCCATACATGTTCATTGTAGGCATTAAAAACACCCGTCCTTACAAATGAACATTCGTCAGTGAACAGTACACGGCTCAAGAAGTCGCTGTCTTCTCGGACCCTGTCTAAAAGCCGCATGCTGTACTCCATTCGATGCTCGTAATCGGATGGCAGAAGGGATTGCACTTGACGATAATGGTACGGATGCTGGCCATCATCTCTTAAGACCCTTCATACGCGCATGTGTTTTACACCGACTTCACGTCCCACTGAGCGTGTACTTCGAGTGGGATCTACACGGATCACCTCACAATCACAAGACTTGCTCTTCAATGCTGTCGTCGCGGAGTCTGAGTCGTCCAGTGTCAGCTGAATGAGACTCGCGGCCGTGCACACTGCCAGTGTTTTGTACGTTCGTATGTGCAGACGTTGGAATGCCATCGTCGATGTTCCGTGGAACAGCATACGCCTCCTCGTACAACCTGCGTGCCTCTGCATAATTGCAGTTCGTTCTCCCGAGACACATCAACATATTAAAATATTCCTCATTAGAATACGACATAACTCACAACACCACAAATCACTCACGATAATTTAAACAATGTCTAATAAAGCGGGGACGTCCTTCCGGTCTGTAGGTTCGCTAGAAACTAAATGCATTATGCAAAAAATATTACGCAGGTGTCGGCGTCTCAAAGCTTCGGCGGCTCGAGGCGTCCTTTGACATGTGCCGACCGCCGCCTTGTTTACATTTGTACAAAGGGGTGAAAAACATTTTTTTGTGGTATCGAAAATTATCAATGTTTTGATTATAATCGACAATTGCCCAATACTTGATGTTATCGAATTATTATTTTCACTATTGATATACATATACGTATATGTACGTTCCCTTAAAGGGAACAACAGGGTTTTTGTTACATACTGTAGAACATACAGACAAACATTCATTTTTATATACACGGTTGATAAAAGCGAGAGACATTAATTGAAACCACATATTTAGTGTATAACTGCCAGGCTACACAACGAAAATCAGATCAATCGGAGCAATAGTTTAGCCATAGTTTTTTCTCATTTCGTACACTCTGTACTGTCAGGTGATAGCGAGTATGGGCCGGCCGGGTTCATTCACCCCGCACGAGTTTAGCCGTTCGCTGTACCAGCCAGTACAAAGTATGATTACATTTTATCGCTGTTTAACTTGTTTGAAAAAGTCGTATAAGTACTTGTTGTAAACTTTTTTAATAGTTTTGGATTAACTGTAGGCACTTATAGTATATATTGTGGTTTACCTTAATTAGTTTACCTAATGCGTCTTGCTTTTATCAATCTTGTATAAAGAAGAAGATAATGTGACTCCGTTAAAAAAAACATTTTAGGATCTTGAATCTATTACCATACTACTCGTACACGATACATCGTCAGGTTTGTGATATGACTTCACGAATTATAGTTAGTAAAGTGCCTGCGTGTTGACGTTGTCATGAGGACTCCACTTGCTGTGACGTCCTGCTTCTCTATATCTTCAACAGTTTCTGATATTTCTGACCATCACGCTCACGAGTGCGTGTGTACGTGTGTGCGTGTATGTGATTATAATGCATCGAGTTGAGTTGCGAATGTTAAGTAGCAATTACATTTGTTAGATATCGGATCTGCCGCCTCTACACCGTACACGCGAACACACATGTTAGTTGTTACACACACCTGCAGCGTTACGCACTTACCATCGCACTTTGGTTCAAATTTAATTATTAACCGTAGCCGGTGGCCTGTGGGGGTGGGAGGAGAAAAGCCGGAAACGTATCTGTGTAACCTTTGTGCGGATGTCGATGGGCGTCGGTAGACATGAAAATAAAAATGGCTTGACTGCTCGTTTGCCCTCCTATACCATAAAAATAAATAACACACAATTTATTTGGATATTTAACAAGCCCGACATGTCACGCAGCGCGCTTGTGACGCGGTCAAATCAAAGACCAAACACAACTCGTCACACTTCCAAGACGTTAACAAATTTTCAGTTTTTATCATTTTACCCATTTTTAAACGTAAAATATTATCAGTATTGAGTGCGGTCTGATGGCTTGTGCAATCGGTTGAAATAATATTACCTAAACTATTGTTTAGACACATTTAGTTATTTAAATGTATTTTTTTATAATGTTAACACTAAAATAGTAGTTTATGCAACTGTCATATAAAGAAGGGTATTAAAACACGAGTTTGACTTTTTGAAACGAGCTTTAGCGAGTTTCAAAATAGTACCTAACGAGTGTTTTAATACCCGTGTTATATACAGTTGCATACACTAATTTATCTTCACTAATGCAATTAATCAATTAATCAAACATTGCGAAACATGAAATTCACGCGTAAGTAGGTACGTGTATTGTCCGACTGACGACTGTTTTACCGACGAGGCAACGACTGCTTGACCGACAAGGCGACGACTGTTTGACCGACCGACGTGGCGACGACTGCTTGACCGACAATTTAAAATGTTCTTGAAAATAAATATTTTTATTAAATACTTACTTTAATTTGATTGCAAAAATTGCGGCGCGTAAAAATATAGGTACTTTTTATAATTCAATGTTAAAATACTAGCTTCAATGTTGAAATATAATGTGAAAAAATCACATGACTTTACTTTTAAATTTCTACTAAACAGTAGATTATTCGTTATCTGTGACGTACATTTTGGCTTTAATTTTTTTGTAGAGCTTTGTCTCTTTCTCGCAAATCCTTCGCAAGCTGGCATTGAACCAATGAGAGCGCAGCTGCAGCGCTCTGGGCCAATCAGGAGCGAGCGCGCGCTGTTAAGGATTTAGACATACGTCTCTCTCACCATTTTTCTCTCCCTCTCGCTCTCACACAGTGTTATAATGAGATTTTACGATATCGATTTGAATAATATAACTTAATGTCAAATTGAGTTTTTTGTTGTCTGAGCTATAACAGTAGTCATTATAAGTCAAGTATTGGAAACATAAGTAGAATGTTACAACATTAGTGTAGATAAAGTATATTATGAAACAAGTTTACTAATTATTATTATGCTGGAAATTTTTTATTATTGCCTTAATATGTTCTGTTGAAAGATTCGCTCAATTGTTGCTAAATTTTCTACTTAAATGTCTTAAACAGGCTCCACACCTGCCTGGAGTCACCAATAAACTTCCGAGCCCTCTGCGTACACTTTACGGCTTTTATAAGAACAAATAATGATGATTGTAATGATTCTTTCACCATCACCTTGAGTTACTATAACTATTTCTATTCTAAAAATAATTATTATAATATAGAGCAAAAGAGCATTCGAAGCCGCTTGACAAAGCTCTTAGAGCTTTTTCAAACCACCAGGGACGTCACGTAATGCAACTGAAACATCGGGCTTGTTAATAATTATGCCTTGGAGTAATTACAGAAATATAATTCCTCCAAGAATTATACCGTGTGAAGAGTCAGGTAGTGCTCATAAGGGGTGTCCCAAAATTAACGCAAAATTTGAATTAAACATAAAACACAGTTTTTTTGCATTTTCATTGTTTTTTTTTTATTGAATCGTAAAGTACATAGACTAAGGTTATTTATGGAAGAATACACCAGACAAGTTGCCTCCATGGATTTGCATCACACGCACTCGTTTGTCGACATTTTGTACGACCATTTTGAACAAAAATGGCTGAATTTCGTTGATGCAGCCTTGACTCCCATACTTTAAGGTGGGTGCGTGACATGTCATTTCAAATAACCCTATAAAAATAATCACGATCACAATCTAGAGGGCTAAATCTGATCACCAAAACAAGAAATAACACGCCGCCAACGTGGAGACTTATTTTATTTTTTTTGAATATTGTTCAATAATGAAGACACGTTGTTCTATCGTGTAAAAGCGTGTCACTCTCCATTTTTACCAACCCTAAATTACCAGCTTTCAGATTATTATTATTTTTTTTGCTTGCCATCACTTTAATGGCGACAAATTCTAATATTGCGTCAATTTTGGGACACCCGTTACAAGCCAAATAACACTTAACGAATAATTACTCAATTACTTAACTCGATTCAACTAGTTATAGTGGTCAGGCGTGAGTGCGTGACCTACATATACGAACTGCGCCCGGCGGTTTCACCCGCGTTTAAATCTTTAACACGGGAACCAAAGAATCACGGTCAGAATAACACTGCACGTTTATGAAGTGTCTAAGAAAATTAGATATACAGAACGCTCTTATTTTATTTTCTAGATTTTTTAAATATATTAGTTTTTGTTTTAAGACCGATAAAATATTTTATTATTAATAAAGATCTTAATTACTTCCGATCTTTAACTTTCATTCATAATTATTGCCAGTAACAAAAACCAATATATTTTTGTAAGTTTCGGATAATTGTGGTTTTACTTTAAATAAATTAAATGTCAATTATATATGACTGTACATAAATAATTAATAAATAAAACATTAAATAATCATATTTAAACAACTAATAATAATTTAAAGAAGGCATTTTAGTAGTAATAATATTTGACTAGAACTCATAGACAAAATCTTTCGTTACTATTGACTATTGACATATTGAAGAGTTTGAATTTTACACTCATACGTCATAATATGCTATGCTATCTATATATATATATATGCAAGGCTATTCTTTTTTGACATGATGAATGAGGACGAAAAAGAAGGGCAGGAAAGTATACTGCTTTTGCATGATATTTAGCAAAACCATTTTTAAATAAATATACACATATTAATTACTAATATTATCATTAAAATAATCAAATAATAAATGCAAAGTCTACAAATACTACGTATTTTAACGAATCTACGCTTTATTTAATTGACAGTTGTCAATTGACATAACCTAAAATACAAATTACAAAGATCGAAATATCATTTTTTTGTCGGTGTCTTATGTAAAAATTCTTTATTCCTGAAGTTTCTTAAAGCGTCCCCTAACACTTAAACATTTTTTCATTTTAAGAGGGCTCTAATTGATGCTAGGAGAAACAATGTATGGGAACTGGCCATGATTCTTTTTAGGGTTCCGTAGCCAAATGGCAAAAAACGGAACCCTTAGGTATAGATTCGCCATGTCTGTCTGTCCGTGTGTCCGTCCGTCCGTATGTCACAGCCATATTTTTCCAAAACTATTGGGCCTTCGCAGTTGAAACTTTGTAGGGTGATGTATTCTGTGAACCACTACTCGAATTTACAATAAAAAATATTAAATTAATAAACAAAGGGGTGGCCCTCCATACGTACATGATACAACTGAATCAATTATATTTTTTTATCCAACCTGTATGTGTCCATATTTCGTCAAAAGTTATTGTTTGAAAAAAAGAAAGAAAAGTTTTTATTCAAAATAGAATTACAAGAATTACTTTTTGAACGTCAACAATTAAATCTACCACCGGAAAGATAGACGTTTCCAAGTGGAAAAATGAGTCTCGCGCGTGAAAACTACCACTATTAGAGTTTGAGAAATTATAATTACATTTTCAAAAAACGCAAATACAACTTGGTCGTTGATACACATGCTATGAAAAACCAAATTATTTTATTTTCAGGTAAAAAATCTTAAATAAATAAATTTTTAAATTTATAAAACATATTAAATATATTCCGTTGTCTAGTACCCGTAACACAAGTCCTTACGGTACTTAGCACGGGGCTATACTAACGTGGTGTATTAGATCTAAGTCGCCACTCGAATCCTCAACTGTGATAGGAAGAGTAATAATAACAAATAAGAGGAATAGACAGTCCCTTCTCTACAGAACCTGTGAATTCCTAGTTTATTTGATACTAGCTATTACCGCGTCTTCCCTCGCATCCGTATTTTTTAGAATAAAAAGTAACCTCTCTTAATATGGTTGAGTAGTTTGGCGTGAAAGCGTAACAAACTCAAATTCACATGAATAATATTAGTAGTGCTATTGTGTTGGCAATAGGTTAATGACTGTAACAGAGAGTGAAGCGGCCCTAAGACTAAACTGCAATCTGCGCACCGCTCGAGCGGAGGTCGTTGAACCCGCAAGGACAGCAACCTTCTAATGACAGCGACGGCGGCCGGCGCGCTCTCGTACTCCGGTGCGGGCGGTCATCATTACTAAACTATGATGACTTAGTAAGAGATAGTGCCGAATCGGGCCGGCACGACCGGGGAGGTACCTCTCGCGCACACGACACCGGCGTAAAGTGACAGCTGTGCTGTCGCGTGTGTGCAGTTTAAGTAGCCGGTCACCGGTGGAGCATCTATATAACTTTTATACGGATGTCTATGGACGTAATCATAAAAAAGCTCCGAATGTTCTTTTGCCCCCTATATCATAAAAAAATGATACTTGTAATGAGCCAACCGTTCATGATAACGCCGAGGTCACATTCGCCAAAATATTATTAGATATTATTTTTATTCTTACAACATTTTAATCGGTATACATCTCTCTCATCTGCGGAAGAGAGACGTTGCTCCATTTCGACCCCACAACGTAGTCTCGTCGGCCGAAGCTGCCCCGGGCTCCTCCTCGCTCCCCCGCGCTCCGCCCGCGTCCCTCCGAACAAGCGCCGCGGGCGCCTTGCGGCAGGTCGGGAGCTCGCAGCGGTGACGTGTGTCGCACGCACGGTACCGCTAGCGAATTACTCACACTGTGTGAGTCAACTTGAACACGCGCGGTACAGTCACGAAGTGTAGAGTATACAGGGCGTGCAGTTGTAGAGGGTAGAGTAAACAGAGTGTGCAGTTGTAGAGTGTAGAGTATACAGGCCGTGCAGTTGTAGAGTGTAGAGTATACAGGGCGTGTAGTTGTAGAGTGTAGAGTATACAGGCCGTGCAGTTGTAGAGTGTAGAGTATACAGGCCGTGCAGTTGTAGAGTGTAGAGTATACTGGGCGTGCAGTTGTAGAATGTAAAGTGTACAGGGCGTACAGTTGTAGAGGGTAGAGTATACAGAGTGTGCAGTTGTAGAG
>LUGF01059713.1:20948-31380 GCA_001625245.1 Calycopis cecrops
CCCGCCCGTATGAGTATCTTTAATGTACGTACGCAAATATACATAATGTAACGAACTATGAATATTAAAAATATGGCAAGTATAAAGGGAAGGAATAAGATCTCGACGAGCGCGCGGCTCGCGCAGATCCGCAGGAGGGTCCTCGTACGTCACACCCTGTACTCCGGTCCAAATGATGGTCCGACGGCCACGCCACGGGGTCGCGAGGGCGGAACCGCCACTTTACTTGTAGGGACGCGCCTCGCAACCTCGGCAGATTATCGATAACGTATTATTTTTATACGTAAGTCACTCTATCCAAAGATATTTATTATTATAATATATAATAATAAATATCTGTGGACTTAACACGCCACGTTAGCCTAACCCAGTGCTAAGTGCCGTAAGGACTTGTGTTACGGGTACTAGACAACGGTATATATTTAATATGTTTTATAAATTTAAGTAAAGTTATGTATTTAAGATTTTTATTATATAAATACATATAATACATCGATACATTTCCATAACTTAAGCGGGATTCGAACCGGCGACCCCTGGCGCATCATGCTCCGCTTATGCCCTGAGCCCTGTACCACTGCGCCAGCCTGGTCGTCGAAATCTAATATATAAAATTCTAGTGTACGCACACCGTGCGTGATTGAACTCCTCCGAAACGGCTGGACCGATTCTCATGAAATTTTGTGTGCATTTCGAATAGGTCTGCGAATCAGCCAACGTCTATTTTTCATCCCGATATTTCCACGGAATAGAAACTTACGCGGATCAAACCGTGGAGCGCAACTAGTATAACATATTTTATGCTATAATATATGCGCTACGTGTTAAGTATTAATTTAAAAACATACAATGTAATAAAGTCATTAATTTAATAATGGCTGTTCAGAAATTAATAAAGATTTATTAATTATATGTTTTTTTATTAAATAATAAACGATTTTTTATACTATTTCCACTTTTAATTAATTTAAATTACATGAATTACGACAGGTCGTGATAGCCATATACCTGGTAATAACTTAATTTAATTAAAAGTTTGAACATTATAAACTACGTTTATTATTTAATCAAAATATAATATGCACTTCCACCGAGAAGTGTGTGACACTCTATCAATCATATTTATTACAGGCTATACAATAATAATAAGTTATCTATTAAGCGTTTGCAATGTATTTATGTAAGTACAGTACACAAGTTACATAACAAACAGTGGACAACATTTATGATATAAGAGGAGAGGACGTATAGGCATAAGTATAAACCGACGGAAATTACACCTCTGGTGTTGCGGATGTCTGTGGACGTTGGTGACTACTTTACATCAGGTGACCTAACTGCTCGTTTGCCTCGTGCTATAAAATAACAAACATATTTTGAACAGGCTGCGTAATTTGGAAATGGCACCTGGACGTCGGTCTTTTTATAAATTGGTTTCGTATCAATTAAACTTATATACAGATTTCTCGTGGCACGGCCAGTTACAATTAGTGATACTGAACAGCCTACAAAGAGCACCGTGCATCTGAACCTGGCGGAGTCTGATGATGACGGACCCAGTACACCTAGAGCTTGTGGTCTGGTGGTAGCGTCCAGCCACAGGCGGAGAGGTCGGGGCCGGGGGCCGTTCCAGTCCTCGGTCGGAAGTTCGTGTGTGCTGTGCTACACAAGGTCCCGCACACTTCTCTCCCGGTCCCTTCAGAGTACGAGAATGACGCAATAGAGCAACCCGACGGCGCCGCCGCAGCCGGCACTGCATATACACTCGACTGTCTGCATGCTCGTAGCCAACATATTTTATCTATGAGTCCTAATATAATTTAAAACCACAAGGACACAGCTGCTGTGCCGCCGACTTTCTCCGCGCGCCCGGCGCCTGGCGCAGTTCATGTCTACAGAGTTACTCACCGAGCTACCGGCGAGAGGCGAGAGGCGAGAGGCGACCCACACGCGCACACTTCCCTAGTACATTATAGAATATATAAATAGTTGATTCATGCACTACGGGAAGAATCTTACACGGACCTGTCCAGTGCCTCCACCTCATAAATGTACCGAGCGTTGGCATTTAACCTATAGTGTAGGCACTAGTGCCTGGCCTTCCGATACATTTAATATAATAATAAATGATAAGTAGAAACAATGAGGGATGATAAGCAAAACCGTTCTGGTTGAGTGAGTCTATAGAAAAGTATATTCCAAAAGGTTATAACACCCAGCGCGTGAGTCACCGGTGCCGGTGAGTTATGTCGTGTCGCAGTGCGTCACAGATGTTAACGCTCAATGCTCGACCTCAATTTGAAGTCTAATCTGTTGCGCAATCCGCCCACCGATATAACTTGTGTGACCAGAAAGAGAAAATAAACTGACCTTATTTTATTTTCTTAGGTACATAGTAAAAGTATTTAAAAATTAATCAAGAAGGTCGGTGATGTGTGTGATGAAGAACGTTGAATACTATCAACACTCTCAGCCAACGTGCCTTCAGACATGAGATAAAACCGCACTCTTGAAGTTTCCATCCCCGTGGACGTCTGCGAGCCGCACACTACCACCAGGTGCGGTCAGACGAGGGCACACGTGTCCTACTGCGGTCGCCGGTCAGTGCGAACAACACTTTCACAGTTATTTTTTTTTTTTTAATTAATTGGAGTTTTACTTTTAATATCGCCGCCCTTGTTGTCGCAGCGGTAATGCCTAATTACATAATAGATAGTATTCCATTTGTTAATATTAGCTTAATCTGCGTTTTTTGAGCCGTTTGCTGCGCCTGCTTTTTTGACTGTCCTTTTGGCAAAATCTATAAATATGTTCCTTTTAGTGTCGTCCATTATAATTGTGTGTAGGTTTTCAATCCTTAGTGCACCGTTTATCTTAGCCTCACATTCGTATCTGTTCACGGCGTATTTAGGGCAATCTATCAAAATGTGTGGTACGGTTTCTTCTATCTCATCGTCGCAAGTACAGGTGGGGGTGGTGCAGATTTTCATCTTGAAAAGATATGCCCTAAATCCACCGTGGCCCGTGAACATCTGCGCCAGGCGGTTGTCCACGTCTAATTTTTGAACTATTTTATATGCGTTTCGGGCGCTTGGGAAGAATAGTTTGGTAATGGTTCCGGCTGTGGCCTCCTTGTATCTTCTTTCCCATTCTATAATCGTGTTTTCTCTCAGCACTCATTTAGCATAGGATAGAGGGAAATGATCGTAGCAGTGTCTGACTTTGGTATTTAGTGCTGCTTCTTTGGCCAGTACATCTGCTCTCTCATTCCCCTCTATGTTGGCGTGTGCTTTGACCCATGCCATTTTAATTTCAATTCCGCTGTCTTCTAACTTTTTGATATCTTCCCGGACCATAGCCACGATTTAGGGAGTTTGGGTCCACCAAGCTTTGCAGAGCTGATCTAGAGTCACTAATTATATGGACTTGAGTGACCTTCTTCGTTTTTGTGTGTCTGATCGCTCTGCATATAGCTGCCATCTCTGCTTAGAAAACGCTGCAGTATGGTGGCAGCGTGATCTTGGCGAATCCCAACTCTACTTCTTCCTTCCAGTAGGAGATCGCCCCCCCTACTCTCCCCTCTAGCTTGCTGCCGTCCGTGTGAATGTGAATAGCTTCCTTGTTGAGTTGTTTCAGGTCGGCAGCAGTGTTTAAGTGGTTGAAGGTAAGTGACATTCTTTCCGCTGGGTGAGGAAGATCGTAAAGACTGATCCTTCTCTCCATTTCCCTTCCCGGGAGTTCAGGGAATAGTTTGCCTCTTTTTATGTTGTACAGCTCCCTTTGTTCAATCGCTCTCAGGTCCAGGGGGAAGACTCCTGATAGGCTGCAACCAGACATGAGCGACGTGGTCCTATGGGCCTTCGATATGAGGTTAGTAAAGAGTCTAGTTGTTTTGTCCAACCAGCCTTTTATCTGCTTACTTACACTTCCAGAGTAAGGACTAATCCCGATTCCAGCCTAAACCTAGACTCGTCGCCCGAGGTGCCCTTGTAGCAATTCGATGAAGCTGGAGGTCTCTAGGCTTCTACAGCACAGCAACAATTAATTGACACATTCTCACGAGTGTACCGGTGGGCCGCGTTCTATTTCGAAGAAAAAACTTGTTGGAAACCGATTTTTTTGCAGATTGGACAAGCGCCACATAGATTTCCTTAATACTGAGAGTCGTGACCCCGACGAATCATTCCCTGACTATATTTCGCCATATTGCCCTATCACTGGTGTGGAAGGCGCCGTAGACTCTCATGTTTCGCGTGACACTGACCTGCGTCAAGTCTGCCTCTGGGTCTTTTTCCGTTATTTTGTCCGTCAACAGGAGTTTTTTCCCGTTATCACCATTATTTCTCGCAACAAGACCAAGAAAACCTGAAATATAATATAGTGGTTAGCATCATTTGTATTTTAAGTTCCATCAGAATGAAGTAGTGCTCATTCGCGCATTGGCGACTCATCATTTGTTGCCAAATCTCGAAGTTAATACGTAGAAGAGTAGCCTTATTACGATCCAAGTCTCTGCATGATATAAGAAGATCACAAAAAAACTCAACAACAACAACTCACAAACCGCATGACATGCGATAACAAAGCCCTAGTATTTAAGGAGGTACCACGTGAGCGAGAGGCACCTCCCAGGTCACAGCGGCACGGCATACAGCGACTACAAATTACTAAGCGTTATAAAGATAATTTAATAAGAGCCATCAGGTCATCAACCTGTAGGCTAACAAGATTTCACAAGCGATACAAATGCGACAGCAGAGCAGACCTGACACCAGGCCAGTCCAACCTGGTCGGCCCAACACATTTCAGTAAAACCTCTTACCTTTAAGTGTACACGCGGTGTCTGTGTATGTACACGTGGTGTGTGTGTCTGTACACGTGGTGTCTGTGTGTGTAGATGTTCTCGGCGGACTGGGTGCAGCACTTCAACCACACGCGCCTGCACCGCGGCGTGTGCCTTAGCCGCCGCTGTCCCCAGCTGCAGCCCCGGGGCTTCCCCGAGCTGCACGACAACGAGACGCTCTCTTGGTGAGTACCTGCAGCAGCTCCACCGCCCGCATCACTCTCTCAACCGCCGCCGTGTGCAGCTACAGCCCCGGGGCTTCCCCGAGCTGCACGACAACGAGACGCTCGCCTGGTGAGTACTTGCAGCAGCTTCACCGCCCGCATCACTCTCTCAACCGCCGCCGTGTGCAGCTGCAGCCCCGGGACTTCCCCGAGCTGCACGACAACGAGAAGCTCGCCTGGTGAGTACCTGCAGCAGCTGCACCGCCCGCATCACTCTCTCAACCGCCGCCGTGTGCAGCTGCAGCCCCGGGGCTTCCCCAAGCTGCACGACAACGATTAACTGTCGGCACTTATAGTATATGTGGTTTCATTGAATGCCTCTCGCTCTTATCTACCTTGTATATATCTGTGAAACGCGATAGAATCCATTAAAATATCGTAATCAGAGGGGCTCTTTGAAAATATAAAGTTTAGCATTGGCGTGTCGTGTCAGGTTCGGTGCGTGCGTGAACACAAGTGCGGCGCACGAGCACGGGCTGTCGGCGCAGCCGCTGCGCGTGGAGTACTGCGAGCGCGGAGAGCCCCAACCGCGCCGCGACGCCGCCGACACGGCCTTCGCCGGTCTGGCCGCCGCGCTGCTCACGCTGGCCATACTCAGCACCGCGCTCGACCTCACGCTGCCCGACGACCACCAGAGAGGTGAGCGTCTAAACAATACACAATCAGGATAAACTAAAATTTGTTAACATCCGGAAAAATATAATGGTTCTCTTGGATTATATTAATTGTTTACGAAACCACGTGGCATAAATAGTTCTGAATAAAATCGAATAACAAAAAAACTATTCCTTCTTAAAGTTAGATTTATTTTAATTATATTTTCCTTGGCTTTTTCCTAAATATGTGCACGTTTCATTCATACACTTTTCAAGTTAAAACTTTCATACCGGCTGTGTCGCATGCGCAGCGGCATTAGAACAAGGTAATGACAGCAAATGACAGTGGGTCATTTTTCTTGGTAACGCAAGGGAACACCTCTATGTACGCTATCCAGGAGCCCGAGTGGCTCAACCGGGTACAGTGTAGGGCTCGGCAATTGTGTTGCTCCTGCCGACTAGACCCTGCCCGCAGGGGCCTTCAGCCGCTATAATTGGAGGGTCCCGGATTTACATGTAACAGGGTGCCTCCAGCGACAGGCTGGCTTTGGTGAAAAATCCCGACTTTTCCTCCTTAGAGATTGTCCGGCTGCGTCTGAACAGTCCCTACTACAACGTCGAAACCGTGCAATGGGATCAGGTTCCCATCCTGACACCTGGTACCAATACTCCAACGGAGCACGTCACCAATTTGTCCGATTCCGAAGGCGACCCGCTACTCGTCCTAATCCACGCCGCCATCTCCTGATTCAGAGGGACGGGTAAAGGACCCTCCAGCTTGGCTATTCTTAGTCTGTGACAGAGTTTTATGTTTTCTCTTGTATCGTCCCTATGACCGTCTGTTGTCCAGGTCTCGGCTGGCTGCTGTCGTGGTCCGTGCGCCGCTCGTGGCGCTCGCTGACGGCGCCGGCGCCGCCGAGCCCCGACGGCGAGCTGCGCTTCCTCGACGGCCTGCGAGTGTTCGCGATGCTGTGCATCATCATCGAGCACGTCGGCTGGCTCGCCACCGTCTCCTACATCGCCGACACGCGCTTCTATGAGCAGGTCAGTTTTTGCCAACCGTCACCTACTATTTACAAATGGGACGCCTTAATGAATGAAGATGAACGAACCTTGCAGGCATTTTTTCATTTCATTTTATTAATGTTCAAGGTGAATTATTATTATTAAAAATAAATCGTCCAAGAGAAAACTGCTTCGTCGGCGCAAGAGAAAAAGGAGGACCGTCGGATGACGAGCTCACTAGCCGAGGCTCACTTACTTACTGACTTTGTAGTTTTGTTAATAAAATAAGGAGGGTCAGACATTGCTCGGTGAAACTGACAATCCATACGTTTTGATAACATGTTACTTAATCTAATTTTGTCCAATTGTTGATAGCGCTACTTGTAGTCGCTGGCTGTTTGCCTCAACTGTAACGTAAGACAATGTGCAGAGCCGTCGGGATGGCGACGTGCTGCTGCTCACCAACAGCACGCTGGTGGTGCAGATCTTCTTCCTCATGTCCTCGTTCCTGCTGGCGCACAAGCTGCTGCGCGAGGACACGTCTCGCCCGCTCCGGACCTTCTTCAGCACCATGCTCAACAGGCTGGTCAGGTGAGACATGACTGAAGCCAGTCAGTTGGTCTTAGAACAACATGTTTAAGGATTACTTACCATATCTTCATCAGGCATAACATGCTGCCTCATGGCATTCTCAGCTCATGAGGCCCGCAGAGTTTGTTTCGCTGGTTCTTCTCAGAACAGGGCTGCAGTTGATCCGCTGGTATTTGTAAATGTTGACGTCCTAAAAGTAACTTTTATAATTTATATTTTTAATAAAAACATTTTCCTTTCATTTCATTTTCATAGGCTTGTAGGTAAAAAAGGGTAAGACCGTGTTACTTCGCAGTAATAAAGATAATATATCGCAGGATAAGCCCCAGCTACTTCGTGGTGATCTGGTACGCGGCAACGTGGTGGGAGCGCGCGGGCTCCGGGCCGCTGTGGACGCCCATGGTGCGCGCGGAGGCCGCCGTCTGCCGGGACAAGTGGTGGATGTACCTGCTCTTCATCAACAACTTCAACTACACCGAGAAGTGCCTCGTGCAGACCTGGTGAGACTTTGATGATATCTTTCTGCATAATTATGTTTTCTCTTTTAATTTAAATATCACATTCTGATAAAGACTTCCTGTCAGAAACTGTCATCTCTGTTCTGCATCACGCAGGTATCTAGCGGCGGACATGCAGCTATACGCAGCGGCGCTACTGCTGACGCTGCTGCTGCGCGGCCGCCGCGCGCTGCTCACGCTGGCTGTGCTGCTGTGCGCTGCTGCGGTGCTGCCCTTCGTGCTCGCCTACTCCTACAACCTCATGCCCACCTACGTGCTGCACAGGCCGGAGTGAGTCCGACTCACATGACTACTGATCGTATTGGCGACAACAAGACCTCGCATGTTCTACGTGTATTTCATGTTACCTGCAGGGTGCCCGCGCATTTCTGCTCCAAAAAAAACCTGGCAACGTCTCTGTCGACACACACTACCGCGCTACTTAACTTGAGAGCTGGGCCGATGACGTATTAGCCAGTGTACCGTGTAAATAAATGTTTAAAAATAATATGTGATAGTTTCTCGAGTTTAACATTAATATAATTTTATATTAAATATATCGCTGTTATGAATATGTTGTGTTTTTTATATTTATACTATATGTTATCTTAAGTACCGCATTCCCGCGGAGTCTCACGTAGTAGCGCGGGTACTAGAGGCTGGCCCACCGACAGATCGACGTGAGAAAAGGGCTTCGCTGATACGACTGCGTCGACTAGTAACATCCAGCTGCCGAACGAACCGGAGCCTAATGTAACCTGAATTCTGTGAAACACTACAATGTCGAACTAAACAAAGATCTGTTCTAATGATACAGTAGTTTACGCCATCGTTTTATGAGCAGGGCGGTGCGGCGCGGCTACAGCGGGGACGACTCCTTCAACCTGCTGTACCAGTCGCCGGCGGGCAACGCCGTGGCCACGCTGATGGGGCTGCTGCTGGCGCACGCGCACCACGCGCTCCGGGGCGCCAAGTGGAACCTGGCACAGAACAAGGTGAGTGTTCGTCTGGTGCGTTGTAGTCGGAAATATTAGAATATACCTTGTTTTAAAACACCGTATGTAAAGGAGAATTGTCTGTGTCCATGAAATCGGAGTCATGAGTGACATCATTGGTATTTATAAAACCATGAAAAGACATGTAGTATAGTAATCCATTACTATGGCAATAAACTTTTTATCTATCTATATTTATTATATATCTATCTATATTTAAGTATCCTTACAGCTGTTATGGGCAAGATAAGGGTTTAAATGGTAATGGTTCGAGTGGCAGTAGACTAAATTTCCATATAATTTTGTTATTATGCGATATTTAAATCCATATAACTGAATAATTTCATAATTGAAGAGGTTAATGTTTGGTTGAACGCGCTAACATTAATGATACATTCTGAGTTAAATGTCCCATTTATCGAGGAAGACTACCTGCAGGTGTATATAACCTTTATGGTATGGAATATTAGGTAAAACGGGAAGGTAAAGCAAATATTGCATCGAATTTTGTGTTCTAAAGCGATTGAATATCATAAAATGTAGAAAGTACGAGCAATAAATATCTTGCGACCGTCGGTTGCCACATACCATACAAAGTAGCTGAGGTGTATGGGCGCAATTTGCGTCTGCGAAATTGTCGGGCCGCAAGTGGTTGTTAGATCTCGTAAACGCGAGGTGACGGGCGGTCGTTGCACCAGCGATGGTTCCGATTACACTAATTGGCACTTAGTGCTTTACATTGTAATAGTCGGAGCTCTCTAAATAATTCAGAACGAGAATTCTTCGCAACCTGCGTGTTTGTGAGCAGATTCATTTATATGGAAGAAGCAAAACAAGTTGGTAGGGATCGTGGTATGTGCCACTCTGTTCTGTCTGCCGACTCCGTTGTGGACTGGAGTGAAGATGGGTTGTTGTTGTTTACATCCACAGAACTCATCCAGTCTACTTCACGAGAAACGGACAAGTTCAGAGACGAGAGAAAAGACGGTTGTACGTACAACAAACAAGTACAAGGCATTAACGATGGTCCTGCCAGATTTTCATTTTTTCTCTCAACGGTGGGGCGTTTTATGTAGAAGTCCAACGACGACGGGGGGTGCAATCAAATCTAATATATGGAGATGTCTTGTCTGTCTCTGTGGGTTACTCAGAGGAACATCGAGATTCTAATTAGGTATCACCGTCGCCTGCTCTGCGGCGATGGTAGCCATCATGTGGAGTCTCACGAGCTCGACGACGGTACAAATCCTGAGGTTATATAAGTTTGCAGACTTGTTTTGCGTTGGAGACTTGTATTGGTCACTTTCACGTATGTGTCACTCGCTTGGCTCACGCTCTCCTGGTGAAGCATCTCATGTTCGTGCATGTTAGTTGCTTCTGCAAGTCTGCTTCTGGAGTCTTCAGGTTCACAGCACCCTCGAGTCGATACGAAAACTTATAGGAGCTTCGTCTAGGTGTCATGCACGCATCACGCATAGAATCATTTTTTTTATGGTATAGGAGGGCAAACGAGCAGCCGGAGCCATTGTTATGACTACCGACGCCCACAAGCATCCGCATAGAAGCTATACAGATGCGCTGCCCTCCTTTTTCCTTCCGCCTCCATGGGCCACCGGCTACTTACAACGCAACAGCACAGCTGTCTCTTTACGCCGGTCTCGTGTAAGCGAGAGGTACCTCC
>LUGF01059713.1:31445-42578 GCA_001625245.1 Calycopis cecrops
TTGTCTTGAATCTGTTAGGAGCGTGTTCGGCGGCCCTCTGTTTTCTCCGCCCGTCGCACTAGTGGACTGTGACGATATTTAATTTCATTTTTGAAGTAAAACTTCTATACGCGCAATTGACTTGGGGAGTAAGCTGGCGAGAGCGTTACAATACATCGGGCGAGGCCCATGGAAGTTGTTATTAAAATTCAAAATTCAAATTCGATTTAAGTTAAACTTTTTTGTATTTAAAAATAAATATCAAATGGCATATTGTTATGTCATTGCAACTACGGTAATAAAAATCAATAATTAAGTTTTACTTCAGTTGTGTGGTCTAAAGCACACACTTTTTAAAACTACTACTTAGTGATGCTACTCGAGTAGGAATTTGCGACTCGAGTCACTCGAGTAAGATTGTTCCCTCACTCGAGTTATACTCGAGTAAAAAAATTCTCGAGTAAAAATGTTACTCGAGTGACGAGTTCACTCGGCGACTCGAATGTACTCGGCGACCCGAGTCCCGAGTGTACTCGGCACGATGAGTTCACTCGAGTTGACTCGGTAAGTCGAGTGCCAGTTCACTCGAGTAGGATTTTTTTTCACTCGAGTACGAGTTTGACGTAGTTTGACGTTTGAGTAAAACATGACTCGAGTCGCATCACTACTACCACTACACTACAATTTAGTAACACATTAATAACAATGTAATTCTCCCTTGGATCATTTAGTAATCTAAGAATTCTCCCAAAAAAATACAACTTTGGCAATTGACATATTCTTTATGAGATTATCATGACTTGTAAATGTAGTCAGAGAACAATTTTAGCTGCAACAAGGTTAAGAGCGCGAGGTAAGTTCGCGCTCGGCGCCGACGCAGCTGCCGGCGTCGTCTGCGGTCGTTGTTGTTGTAGTTGACACCCCTCGTTTTAAACTAGGTATAGGGAGCAAACGAGCAGTCCGAGTCACTTTCATGAGTGGCTGCGAACGGCGCTGCTGGCAGCCCCGTGTTCTAGTGTCTGTCTGTGACTGTCGCAGGTGTTCTGGTGGTCGTCGGTGGCGGCGACGCTGGGCACGGTGGTGTGGGCGGGGCTGTCGCCGCGGCTGCTGGCGCCCGGGCCTCCGGCGCGGCTGCCGGCGGCGCTGCTGGCGGCGGCGGAGCGCCCCGTGTTCGCGCTGCTGGCGGCGCTCGGCATGTTCGGCGCCATGCAGGGAGTCGACTGTATGTACCACCCATGTTGAGTAATCTATTAGTCGATTGCCGGCAACCCGTCATTTTTTTTAAATTTAAAGAAATAATATGTTAAAAGTTATCTGACAGTTCTTTGTCGATAACGTTGTATGTATTTATCAGGTAGGTATGTACTTGCTGAGCTAAGCTTTCAAAATGAGGCCAAATGAGATTTATGAAATACAAAAAAATAATAAAATAAATATCTAGGTATTTATCCTAAACTAAAAACAACCCATGGATACGCGGCGCAAGCGGCACTCACACTGTTTGTGTGGCGCTCGCACACGGAGAGTGCAACGACGGATGGATACATAATTTCATACTATTTGAAAGCTATGTTTATTTAACAAAATATTAAAATTAAATGATAAAATTTAAAACACACTCTTGGATTGATCTTTACTTCCTTATTTTAAAATTTGGTAAGGAACCAAAAAAAATAACTGTATATTCTTTGATTATGACGTGTATATAATCAAAGTGTATATTATTGTGTAGCGTGGATCCGCAAGTTCCTATCTCACCCGCGCGGCACGGCGCTGGCGCGGTTGTCCTACGGCGCGCTGCTGATCCACATCCCGCTCAACAAGGCAGTGCTTGGCGCGCGCCTGGCGCCGGCGCAGATCGACCGCCTGCAGTTCGTGAGTACCCGCAGCAGTACACATACCAGCACACGCACACAGTACACGCAGGGAGCACACACGCTATATCGGCGATTTTGCGGCTGCATCGACACTGCATAACGGTTTTGCGACTGCATCGACGCTGCATAACGGTTTTGCGACTGCATCGACACTGCATAACGGTTTTGCGGCTGCATCGACACTGCATAACGGTTTTGCGACTGCATCGACACTGCATAACGGTTTTGCGACTGCATCGACAATGCATAACGGTTTTGCGACTGCAGTACGATTCAGCGACTGCTTCGACGCTGCTCCGATACTTAACATTCGCATTCGATTGTGCGACTAAATCGCCACGTTCGGCGTTTATAAGTGTGCGCTGGGGAGCGTCGGCTTGCTGCATTCAGCTTCTTCAAAACGACTAAATCGCCGATCGCCGATGCTAAAAGTAGCACGAGTGCGGTGACTAATTTTGCAGTTGTACTTACAGCTTACTCAGGGTACTTGGGCGGATTTCGCCGGGATCGTCCCGCAATGTATAATGTAGCAAATCCCAACAAACAATAATTTAAAACAGATAAGAGGAAAATGACAGGCCAACCTCTGTCAGGATAAAATAGTACTAGTGTTTATTTTGTGTCCCGATTATAATCTAAAATTCCTCATTTTTTTTTATATTGTCGATATTTTCGTCTAGTAACTGGGAGCCTAGTGAGCTCCGTTGGGCCAACGAAAACTCACAAACCGCACGAACCGCGACGACATAGCCGTCACACTGTGGCAACATCGTGAGAGCGAGCAGTACCTCCTCGGTGGAGCCGCCCAGTACTCACTAAAAGTACGAAAATAAGTTTTACACTCGGCGCTATTGCAGATGAATCGGGTCGGCACCACTAGGATTCTTATTGAGATTATTGTTGAGCCCCCCGCTGAACAGTAATTAAAATTAAGAAATATTTTGAAAACGACACCACACTGAATTTTTTTAACAAATATTGATATTAAATGACTGATCCACGACCGGGGGTTAAAGTTTCTGATTGCTATTGTTTCCTTGCAGTTCTTCGAGATGTTCGGTGTGGCGGCCATGTCGTACACGCTGGCGGTGCCGCTGGCGCTGCTGGTGGAGATACCGGCGCAGCGGCTGTACCGCGAGCTCAGCGGGGCCGGCCGCAGCCGCGCGCCGCAGCCGCACCAGCCAGTCGAGGAGAAACCGCTCAAATAGACTACGAGCGAAAATAGACTAGTTACGACGAGAAGTCTGACACTTCATAAATACCGACGCCTATAAACATCGGTGTATAAGGTTCGCAGATGTGTCCCGTCCCAACGTGTGCTAACGGGACACTCGCATGCCGGACGAGACGCGACAGCATAGCTGTCACCACGACTTGGTGCGCGCGGCAGTACCACCCGGCCGAGTCGGCAACATTCTGCGACGCATTCACGGAACTCTTTGTTGGAGGAAGGCTGATGAAAGTGTAGACTGCAGTCATTCGAGCTTTAGGCTTTTTTACAACTTCCGTCTTAAAATTTTGAGATATGTATTACAAAATAGTTGTAACAAAGTCTAAAGCAGCTAGTGATAGTAGAATAAGTTGAATACTGTCTATGGACTGTGAGCAAAACGAAATCTATGTAACATGAAATAAGTCGGAAGATGGGCGAGTGTGATTGAACCTTTGTGTAGTGAACGCCTAATATTAGATTATGGAGTGAGATTACAATTAAGTTTATTTTAGTGTTTTTAGCATACATGAATTAGTGGCTCTAGAGTTATATATTTTGTTGAATAAATATATGAAATTGTGACACACAACATATTAAAGTTGTTTGTAGACAGTTTGCGTTTGTTTGGAGCAAGAGAAGGATAGTTTATAATGATTAAAATAAGTAAAATGTTTTTGTATTCATTTGTGATGTGTTGCTATTTATAAGATCTCATTTCTTACAGCCTCTCAGCCTACAGAGCAACTCTCAAAACTGTCCCAACTTTTATATAAGAGGACTCATAAAAATATTGACTTGCACAAAATTGGTCGATTTCTAGCAATTACATTCAACTGGTTTCCAGCGGGTTTTTAAATATATCAAGTGATACTAGACAACTCCAAACCAACTCCATGTAGTTGTCCTCACCACCATGAGCAAAATGATTAGGAGCAACATTACAAAACAATAAGTAGTGACTAGAATCTTCATATATATACATATACCAGACAAAGGTAAACATTGAGTTACAAGTACAGAAAGTTCCAATTATTCTAGCTGTCTAAATCTACCTGCTTGTAGCTATAGGTCTCTTCTCTTTTATATATTTTTCTTTAGTCCTGTATATCCTATCTGATGCACTTGTTATCAGTAATGTTGTATGTTTAGTATCAGAACAAAATGAATAAAAAAGCTTACTATTATTCTTACTATTTCTATATTGATTCCTGTTTATTCTATTATTTCTTTCATATAATGTTGATATTAACCAACTGTATATACTGTTACTATAACTGTAATTATAAATCAAACTGCATTTGTTTTATTTTCATTTATTTACCTTAAAAGTTAGAAGCCACTTTTGACCCTTGTGACAATTGTCAAATTCTACAGTTCAATATAGCAAATAGCTATGCATACAACCGAGCAGTACCTTATATTGTCACTGAAAAGACGTTTACTTACTTGGCAACTAGTTTACAGTCATTATCATATATGAAACTATCATTAAAATAAGACTTGAAACATTTGTATTGAAAACACATACACACAATCACTTAACTAATGGACACCTGGAGTGTGACTTTGTTACAACAAAATACATTTAAATGGGAGCAGAAACAGATGACATGCCAAGAATGAGTTACTATGTAAACTTACTTTACTTTACCGTATATTTGAAAATTATTGAAAATTAAAAAAAAATCTTTATAGGACATAATGACACACTTCTGCCCTCAATTAAATTGTATAAAACTAGATCACAGAATGTTTATCGTCTGGATGGGCCAGAGCCTCCCTGCCAGCCGCCACGGTGCCCTCCGCCTCTGCCACCCGCTCTACCCCGGCCGGCAGCTGAAATACAAGAAGAAATATTATAACTATGTAATGCTTAACCCTCTTATTGCTTTGGGAGTTAAAACAATAGCAGGGTCATAATGTTAGTAAGCCAGGTAGCAGGTATGGTGGTAGGGTAATAGACAAGTCGGCAAGAAGTGATACAATCCTGGTCTGACAGGACTACAAGTATGAAATCGTAGCGTTCCGTGGTTGGGAAAGAAAAGAGGGGCCTATCCAATGAATTTTCCATACATATTTTCTCCATGCTTGTTGGTAGAGCCACCCAAGAAATGTACAACATAAAATTTATATCAGTTATTTATATATAATTTTGTGCATCGAATTCTTCAACTTAGTGGATCATAAACAACAATCTAATGTTTTATTACTTATCTATTCATGAGGTTGTTAGTGGTGTTAGCACATAATTGAGGGCTCGGGGCAAATACTTAAATGAGGTCCTTGTCTGAACTACTTGTGTAATTGATGATTACCGATAATTCACCGACTGTTCGGTGGCCTTGAGGCTTGAGCCCAGGGTATGCGGCATTTTACCAACACAGTAGAACCTCGTTAAGTCGAACCTCGATAAGTCGAAAACCTCTCTCAATCTCGACAAAATGTTTTGTTCCCTTCCCTTCAAACACCAAAACCGCCATTACTCGAAATCTTGACCCTGTGTTAGTCGAAATAATCGCTGAGTCCCTCCAAGCCATTTTGGTACATATTTTCCCTCTATAACTCGAAAAATTAAATTTGATCTCTGTATCTCGAACATAACAACGTTTTAGTTTACAACCTTTACAACTCGATCATTTGGAATTTATTACTTCTATTGTTCGAAGAAAAATAAGGTGCCGACAATGTGAGCACACTATTGTTTCTTAGATAACATTTTAGGAGTACTTATACAATAATAAATTTATGACTCAGGTAAACACGTGTTTGCTTGCTTAGTGTCAGGTATCAGGTGTTCAATTTTGATTTCCTTTGAGGTTTAGCTAAGCAAACTGTACATAATTTATTTTCGAGTTAAATACTGTCAGAAGTAGTTTGGTTCTACTGCAATACACATCAATTAGTACAACAGTTAACATGAGTGCTGTGAAACGTAAACTAAAAACTTTGAATCTTGCTGAAAAATTAGAAATGCTCGAAGCTGTGAAGAGGTGTCAAAAGAAGAAAGATGTTGCTGAACAATTTGGCCTGCCAATGAGTACTCTCTCAACAATAATAAAAAATGAATCAGACATCATGAGAAAAATACAAAACGGTCAAAGTTTGTCCCGCAAAAGACGACGAATTCCAGAATATCCGGGCTTGGAGGAGTGCTTACTTAAATGGTTTCAGCAGTGTCGCAGCCAAAATTTCAGTGTTAGTGGACCACTGTTACAAGAAAAAGCCCAAATATTCTCTAAATCATTGGGACTCGTTAATTTCAGAGCCAGTAATGGATGGTTAGAAAAATTCAAAAGTAGACAAAATCTTGTTTTTAAAAAAGTTGATGGGGAAAGTGCAAGTGTCAACATTGAAACCTGTAACAAATGGAAAAGTGAATTGCAAGATTTGTTACACGGTTACGAACCTGACGATATCTTCAATGCTGACGAAATAGGCCTGTTTTTTAAATGTCTTCCTGATAAAACTCTAACTTTTAAAAATGATAAATGCCATGGTGGGAAGCATAGTAAGGAACTTTTGACTATCCTGCTAGGAGCAAACATGTCGGGCACAGAAAAACTCTCACCATTAGTCATCGGCAAATCTAAAAAACCTCGTTGTATTTCAAGATGTAAATCACTACCACTGCAATATGAAGCGAATACAAAAGCATGGATGACTTCTGCAATTTTCAAAAACTGGCTCATAAACATTGATAAGAAAATGGCCAAAGAAAAAAGAAAAATCTTGTTGTTCCTTGATAATTGTACAGCTCATAATGATATTCCACAAATGAAAGCTGTTAAAATACATTACCTGCCTGCCAATACCACATCAAAATTACAGCCTATGGACCAAGGTATCATTAAAAACTTCAAGTCATTATATCGAAAAGAAGTTGTCAGGAACATGTTGGATAATATGGAAGAAAAAAAGAATTCTACTATAGATGTATTGCAAGCCACGAGAATGGCTGATAAAGCTTGGTGAAATGTTACTACGACTACAATTAAAAATTGTTATGTACACTGTGGTATTTCATCGTCATCAACAGTAGTAGCTGAAACCGAAGATATTTCTGTTTCACCTCCTGCAGAATGGAATGCAGTGGTATCTAAATCAGGAATATCCTTTGAGGATTTTGTTTCGTGCGATGATGGAGTTATGACTGCTGGGACATTATCTGATGACGAAATTATCGATTCAGTAGCTCAGAAAACCGAAAGACGTGAATAGTACATGCGCTCCATGGGTTTCCATCAAAGAGACGTGAACCGCATTGAATACCTTACGTAATTTTATAGAGCAAACCAGTAACTCCGAAGAAGAAGAATTTTCTGCTCTTTATAGATTAGACAATGCTATAGATAGAGAACAACCAAATTATCTAAAGCAAAAAAAAAATTACTGACTTTTTTAATGCGTTATTTTTAATTTTAAAATGATTTGAAATAATGTTGATTTATATGTAATACATATTCATTCATTATATATATTAAATAGATTTATATGTATACAATACACTTTCCGGTTCCGACTGTTAAATACTGAACAACGTATTTGCACGGCTCCGCAGTTTATCAGTGCTAAATCAGGGCTAAAGTGATCAAAAAGTGCCAGATGTAATAGTAGTTAGTGTTCGAGTGACATATAAGTAAAATCTGCAAAAAAGAGCGATTTTAATCGTCTAAATTATCGAAAATCGTCCACTTTGAACTGTTAATAAAGCGAAGTCATCAAAGTCAACTGTCAATAGCAATCCATAGACAAGACAAGTGGAAGCCATCTTAACTGTCAAAGTTTCAAGGCTTGTAAAACTATTCAATTTGTTACTAAAAGCATGGATGAACAAATGAAACTGCTGTTAACTCGTATGAAAGAAGAAATGGAGGAACAAAACAGAAAACAAACACTTACCATCGCTGAAACTATTGAAAAATCACTCGACGAGTATCTTTTACCTATAAAGCTCGAAAACCAAGCCTTACGAACTGAAATCGAGGTTTTACAATCGGAAGTCAAATCATTAAAGCTTGAGACTAGAAAAAGTAATATAATTTTACATGGAGCAGCAGAAGGGGAGGAAAACCTTACGGCACTAATGAATAAAGTCTTACCCATACTGAATGAGACTATTGCTGCTACTAAGAAAGAAACCCATGAGTGGGACAAGTGGGAAATAAGCAACATACACAGGATCGGACAGAAGACCGACCACAACACCGACCGATCAAAATCACGTTCTCTTTAACTTGGCGTAGGCGACGAAATCCTGAAAAACAGCAAAAAAACGCCCGAAAGGGATATATGCCACAGAGGATTTACCGATAGAAGAACTGGAAAAAAGGAAAGCACTAGTACCAGAACTCAAAGAAGCTAGATCCGCCGGAAAGTATGCTATTATAAAAAATGGAAAACTAATAATACGAGAAAAAAGTGAGACAGAGAAACGGAAGAGAGATCCTCACCACCTTCTACACCTCCAAACAATTTCGGCCAAGCTAACGTAATACAACCTACAAAAATTACTAAAATCAATCCATTTGAAGGTATGAAGAAAAAGAACTACGCACAATCAACTATTCTGCGAGTGCCGTCAAAAAATTAAACTATGTCAACCTGAAAAAGAATACTGAACATAAAATAAATAATAATATTAGGAAACAAATAAAATATTCCCCAATCCGGCTGGTCCCCGTGGGGAATTAGACCACCACCCCCCATAAATTATAAACTACTTAAAAATATGCACATACAATGTTAGATCACTTTCTAACCCTACCAGGATGCTAGAATTAAATAACGCAATAAAAAATCTAAACTGGGACGTTATTGGGTTAGCAGAAGTTAAAAAACTAGGCAGCAATATAGAAGAACATGAAGATTGTATTTTTTGCTACATAGGACAATCACCAGACATCCACGGAGTAGGTTTTCTAATTAGAAAGTGTTTGAAAATGAACATAACAAAATTCAGCAACATATCAGAAAGAGTAGCCCTATTACAGCTTAAATTTCAAGACTTGGCATTATCTTTGATCCAAGTCTACGCTCCCACAGAGACATGTTCCGATGATGAACTAGACAAATTCTATAACGACCTACATACAGCACACCAACAAGCAGACAAGCTACTCATTGTCATGGGTGACTTTAACACACAAATAGGACACCCCAAAAGCCATGAAGGTTTGATTCTAGGCAATTATGGGTATGGGAAACGAAATCCAAGGAGAGAACCCCTATTACAATACGCACACGAATACAAAATGTCTATTATGAACACATTTTTCAAGAAGAAATCATCACGGAAATGGACTTGGTTATCCCCCGACCATAAGACAAGAAATGAAATTGATTTTATATTACCCGCAAACCCAAAAGCAATAACAAACATTGAAATATTAAACAAAATTGATTTCCCTTCAGACCACAGGATGGTAAGATGCAGTCTTAAACTAGAAGCTCACAAAATCTGTAGAAAACATTTCAATCAAACAAAAACTCTTTAAAATCAGAAGAAGAAAAACATGCTTTCCTCGAGATCCTGAAAGAGAAGTCCACAAAACTATATCAATTTATACAAGAAACAAGTAACGCAAAGATTCTCTATGACAAATTGGAAAAGATAATTAAAGATAGTATAAAACAATCAAACACTTCAAAGTCAATACAATCACAGAAAATATTGAGTGCCACAACATTAGACTTAATAACAAAGAGAACACAATTATTGTCAATTAAAAATAAATCAAAAGATATGAAAGAGGAATTAAAGCAGATCTTCAAAAAGACCAATAAGGCAATCAAAAAGGATTATGAAGCCTATAGGAAGGAAATAATAGAATATAACTTGTCAAAATATGAAAGTTCAAAAAGAGCACATAAAAAAACTTACAACACATAAAGATTGGATAAAAGGACTAAAACATGGTAAAAACAATATTAAAGATATAAAAGACGAAAAATAAGATAAGAACTACTTGGAACATAATAAGTAGTGAAACTGTAAGAGTCAAAGCCGCTCTTCTGATTTTCATCTTGGTATCAAAGATAAACTAGTTAAGTTGGACGAACAAGTTGCGACGGTGTTTGAGAAATTTTTCGCTGACATATCAATTTCAACTACCAAAAATTTAATATCCTATCCTGCTGCTGCTGAATCATTGCTGAAAGACTATGTAAGGAAATGTGATGTCAATTTTCGTTTTCATGAAATAGAGCCCCAAGACATAATTTCAGCTTTTCAAATGTTAAATATTAAGAACACGACTGATTTGTGGGGCATATCTGTGAAAGTTATAAAATCGATAATTGACATAATTGCTCCATGTTTAGCTTTTATATTTAACGAATGTACAAAATGTGGAGTATTCCCTGACCTAACGAAGCACTCTAAAGTATTGCCTCTTTTTAAATCAGGTTGTACTAGTGATCCTTCAAACTTTAGACCAATATCTATACTACCGGCTTTTAGCAAGGTATTTGAAAAATTAATTTTGAATCAGTTACAGTCTCATTTTAATACTAATAATTTATTACATGACAAGCAATTTGGTTTTACAAAAGGACGCTCTACTATAGATGCTGGTGTAAGTTTACTAAGTTCTATTTTTGAGGCATGGGAGGAGTCACAGGATGCGCTAGGTGTATTTTGTGACCTTTCCAAAGCCTTTGACTGTGTAGAGCATGAAACATTAGTCAGGAAATTACATAATTATGGTATAGGAGGCTCGGCTCTCAACCTATTGACTTCGTATTTAAACAATAGAACTCAACGGGTTGAGGTAAATAAAAAAAGGTCTAACGGGACTAAAATAGAAATGGGGGTCCCACAAGGGTCAATTTTGGGGCCTTTTTTATTTCTAATTTATATAAATGATCTACCATATCTCGTTAAAGACAACCATGAGATAGTCCTATTTGCAGATGATACATCGTTTATTATTAAACATAAGCTACAAGAGATTAATTGCGATGAGGTAAATAGGTCACTCTCAATGATGATACATTGGTTTAGTGTTAATAATTTATTACTGAATAGTAAGAAATCAAAATGTATTAAATTTACTCTGCCTAATG
>LUGF01059713.1:55645-66244 GCA_001625245.1 Calycopis cecrops
CTTCGGCTAACCTTTCCCACTTCCTGCCCACAGCTTTGCGTATGTCGTCACTCCATCTAGTCACAGGGCGTCCTACATTACGTTTGCCGGTGCGCGGTCTCCACTCTTGAACCAGGCTGGTTGTAGCTACTACTGGGGTCCATAGGTGGCGGATGATGGAACGATGGTAAGATATTACCATCAGCTGCTTCGGCAGTCCCCGACCAAACAGCATTAAGCTACGTAGGGCTCATGGGTAGGAACCCTTAAGAGGCCAATGTAGAACAGTCAGCATCAGTGCAGGATGTTAACTTAGGGCGGCAGCGGAGGAGTATCTTAGATACCAACGATGGCGCCCATAGGCCTAGTCAGCTGGCTTACTGCACACTCATCAACCCGCATTGGACAAGCGTGATGAGTTAAATGTCTGTTCACCTCCCTTTGTAATGACTTTCTGGTAACTCATTTTTATTACTATTACAAACTTCTTGCCTTTTTTTTTAATTTTTATTTTAATTGTACCCTCAAAGTTTTTTTCTTCATTTACAATCTTCTTTGGCTTCTGGGCAGTGTACTCTTTTTTAGTACCGGCTTATAAGTTTTCTTTATCGGACTAGCCGATTTGTTTTCTTTGTTTTCCAATTTATTTTTAACGGCACTCTTGATAGCATACTCGGCCTTTAGCTGCCGATTTTGGTCCTTCAAGAGTTGATTTTCTGTTTGCAGCAACCGGCAAAGTAAACTTATCTTCTTTTTGTTCTATTGCTGACATTTTAACACGGAGCTCACGTATTTCCGTTTCGGTTTTTGTGAATCTGTTATAAAGTAATTTATATTCTCTGGTCTGTCTTTCTATCTGATTATCCTCTCCATTTAAAATTCGCGCAGTTCCTGCAGTAGCTTACTCTCATTATTCATAACAATTGACGAATATTCATTTCGACTACCGCGCTCTGAATTCACGTAACTGATTGCTGTGAAGGTTTTATTCAGCATAAGGTTACCTCGTACCGGTGTATTTTTATTGTCACACATTTACACTTACACATTCTGGACATAGCCAATCAGTTTTATATTCTATCGAAAACTCTTGAAATTTCTGCTTCATAAAACTCAGACACTTAAGGTGATATAGCTTTTTACAAGTTTTTCAGAACACTCCACAAACATAATATCATAGATATTAGTATTGCAACCACTTCACATCGTACTCATCAGGTAGGTAAGGGAAGCGACCGATTTAAAATATTTTTGATTGTTTTTTTAAATGTCTTTCTCTGTTTACTCACTATTAGTAACACCCACTAAACATCCAAAACTACCACTGTACAGCTTGTTCTATAAGCATTTTCACAGTACTACTCACTTTATAAATAGTTCACATTGAACTTAAATTTATTGAAATGTTTAGGGGAGCAAAATAAAACAATGTGTCTTCATGCTATTCCCGGCGAACTACCGTTTACCCGGCGCTGTGCGCCCTAACGAGAACCGACGTCGCGTCTGTGCGTGCACCAACAGTAGACATTACAATACTTACACTTGCAGGTTCGGCTCCGTGGCTGCCATGAAGCGCCACTTGCGCGTGCATCGTAAGGATCTGCAGCAGGTTCGTATCCGAGCGAGTTCTTTGTCACTATATTTTTATACAAGGTTAATTTTTGAACACTAGACAAATTTTATAATAAGGAATTAAAAGTCGACCCAAGAGCGTTTTTAAATATTTTTTCTAATTGTAATATTTTGTAAAATAAATCGATCGAATCGATTTGAATTGGTCCAAAAAAATATATCGATCTTCGTTACAATGTTCGTGTGCCGTTAACAACCTCAGACAGCTGTTCGTGTTTCGTATCCACTTTAATTGTAACTGTTTTGTATCTCTGTTATAAACGGAAACATTTTATTAAATGATTAGATTAACAGATTTATATACTTATATATTAAATTTTTTTATGGTCAATATTTAATTTTAATAAAAACAACCCCACTCATACTTTCGCCAGCTTAAAACAGTTTTAATAGATTATTTAAATGAAATATACTTTCTTAAAGAGTATTCAAATATTTGAAATCGACTTTTACAAAGTCGCGGAAGCCGGCACTGCTCCAAGGTCAGGTACAAAGTTCACAAATGCCGCAAAAAAAATCTTTATCCGCGCGTATTGCGTATTGTTTTCTCATAGAACAAACGTTTTTTTATTTCATAAACCAAATGTATTATCGATTCTGTACTAAATCTGAAAATTTTGCCGGTCTTCAATAAATTATCCTGTATACACTCACAAAAATCTTTGTTAGTTACTCTGGTCTATTGAAGCACCAACTACATTCTTCTACAACGAATTCCTTTGAAGTCGTAGCACTAACATCGCTCTCCTCAGTATCGCAATGAACAATGGAATCGCCGTTTCATAAAACCTAGTTTCAGTTCAGCACTCAAAGGGGACAAATTCCACCACCAGCTCATGGCCCTTTAAACCGTTCGTGGTTATGCGGGCCGAATCCCGGGAGTACGCAACCCTACTATCTTTCGGGTTCTGTTTCTGACTAAAAAGGGATCATTACTTAGATAAACTGTATTTTATGAACCCTTAGAGAGAGAGTTGAAATTATCACTGGTGGTGTCACCGTACACCGTAACGTGCCAATGTACCGTACATTAAAAATTAAAAAAATAACTTAAATTAATTTGTTGAGTTATGTCAAAAGTCGTATAACAAATGTAATATATGCTAAACGGAGGGTTTGCTATTGTTTATTGTAATAACCCTGTGTATCACTCTATAGGAGGAGGAGTGGCAGCTGGAGGAATTGGGCGATGGAGAGGGAGAGGAGGGGCCAGGGGAGGGCGGAGACGAGCACGTAGAGTACCTGGAGATGGACGCGCTGCACGACCTCGACCTGAGCTGAGCGTCTGGCGGCGTCTGCAGGCGCGGACTCATGTAGCGTTGATAAAAGCGAGCGGCACTAAATGAAACTACGTATACTATAAGTGCCTACTGTTAATCCGAAATTATTAAAAACTAGTTTACGAGAAGTATACGAAAATACTTAATTTAAGAAGTCAAATAGCAATAATGATTAAGGAAAAATGTAATGTTTACATTTTTCCTTCCTTTGAACTGACGGCGACAGCGAGCGGCAACCTCGCATGGGGCAATGATCGCAGCAGCCGGCCTTGCCGACAGTTGACGATACAGCGTGTACGAAGTGAGAAAAAACTTTAAAAAAATTCTGTGGCTGAACTGTTGCTCTGATTGATCTGATTTTGTTGTGTAGCCTGAAAATGCTACACTGAGTGCCGTCGCTGCTTAAGCGGGCGCACAGCGCGGGTTTCTGCGACGTGCGCCCGCCTGCCACCCGTCTGTCCGTACAATTTTGACGCGTAGGTGTAGAGTCGATATAGGATTATTTAGTGATATCTAAGCGTCTTTATATAAATCATTGGCAACATTGAACTTCCAAAAATATATGTTCCGTATCAATGTTTGTCAACTATTATATAAAGCTACTAACTAATTACAACTTGATATAGTATTATACTTTTATTACATATAACAACAAATCGCTTTCATAGACGAAATACCAATGTATCATTTCAATATGGCCGACATCTGATTTATACATATTTTCTTTGCTTGAGTAAATACAATAAAAGTTATTAAAATAATTAGAGTATGATGTAATTATTTCTATAATAAATTACTGTTAATTTAATAAATTAGGCTTGTGTTTGTTTTCAAATATAAGTGATTTGATATATCTATACATACATATAATAAAAAATAAAATTCGTGTCTGTACATTGAATATATTTACTAAAAACTAATTGAGGGCGATTTTAAAATGGTAATAGAACACTTTTCAATGTTTTTTAATTTTTTTGTCTGTCTGTTTGTCCGGGCTAATGTTTGAAACTACTGGACGGATTCGAATAAAACATTTTGTGGTGTAAAGATACTAAGCCTGGTCAATATAAAAACACTTTTTACTGAGGTAAAATCGCTCATTCCTACGGGAAATCGGAATTTCGGCACACTGCAAGCAAACAATAATAAATCACATTGATTATAATATTACTAGGCTACGCAAACGAAGTCGCAGGCACCAGCAAATTTTAAATAATTTAGATACGGTACTTGGTTCCTGAATATAATTATGAAGTACGTAAATTTCATACAACAATAAAAATCAGATTAATTAAATCTATTTTCTAACAAATGTTTTTACTATTTAGTTATATATATATTATTTTATGAAACAATATTAATCTCGTTGATGAATACATTCTCTAACACAAGTTATTGCTCAGACTGTACAAGCACGGCGCGTGTGACGCGGATGACGTAGTACAAACTCCGTCGCGCGCCCCGTCGTCCGCCGCCCGCGCCGCGTGCGACGTGACATGGCACGCAACAAGCCCGCGAGGCGGACGCCCGCGCCGTGCGCCCGCTTAACGCAGCGACACAACTAAATATGTGGTTTCATTTAATGCCTCTCGGTTTTATCAACCTTATATAACGTCACTTGTAGTTGTTGTTGTCGCGGTAAACGCGGTGGGAGCGGTGCCGCGAATGTATCCCTCCCTTTCACACTCGCGGGCATTGGGGGGTAGTGCTACGTATTTTTATATGTGGCTGACCTACATTAGAAACACATAGAATGTTTATTTGTAAAAAAATAAATAAAAGTTATACTTTTTAGAACATGAATTCTTTTTACGCTAATTTGCCACGTGTCTTTGATGACTCGTAAGATTCATAAGGTTTTATCGATAACGGCCTTTCGCCCCCGCCGCTACCGCACAACCCTAACGAGCGACATAATAGACGGTCCTATCGCGTTGTTGAAGACTTCGACGTTTCAGTCGGTGGCACTCCGGACAGGCAGTGATCAAGTCCGTGCATGTGATGTTGGCCGCTACTGAAACGTCTGGTGATTGAGTATTTAAAAGCTCGATTCGACCTGTTTAAGTGATTTTAAATTTAAGTGATGTAAAGCAATACAATATTACATTATACTTACTATACGGCTAGTTTTACTCGCACCTGATCCCAAATATTACGACGATTATAATTTGTGCGCTTGCCTTCTTTTAATAGCCTCATATCGGCACAAGTGTGTGAGCGACAAGTGGACTCTCTCTGTTCCCTCATTTCGATAGGAAGATGTCCGTCACGACCGGGGAGACATCTGGCGCACGAGGACAGCGTGACGGGCTGTTTGAAATATGGGGATGTAACACCGCCAACTTCCCGATTACCGACTGTTACAACAAATCCAAATAACAATGGGGTCAGACCGGAACTGGGGGTTCCACAGACCACAACACTTGTAGCAGCTGAATCCGATAATGCAGTGTGTAAGTTACAATAAAATAGACTTTTCTAAATTCAAATAATTGAAATGGTGTTTTTCAAGGTCGCGGTCGCTGGCACCGCTGCAAGGTCAGGTAAACTGTCGCTCGCGTCGTCTAACCTTGAATTATGTTTTTGCTTAGGATAAATATATTTTGTTAAATTTTTTTATTTCATAAATTGAATGTATGTATTACCGATTCTGAACCAAATGTGAAAATTTGGCCGGTCTACAATAAATAACCCTGTATTGACACCTGTACATATTTAACGGTTTAGTAAAACAAGTTACAAACAACATATGGAACAATATATTTAAAACTACGTGTAACAATAATACTATTCAGTAGTCGGCCGCTGGCAGGTCCGGCGCGGCTGTCACTGGTCCTCCGGCGCGGGCCGCTGCCGGCAGATGACTGACACGCGGCGGCGGCGCGGCAGCGCCTCCCCCCGCCACCTGCTCGCCTCCCCCCCCAGCACGGCGTGCGTGAACTGGTAGCGCGCCGCGCCGCTGCAAGCAACACCATGTATATACCAGGGATACTTCAAACTAAAGCATGTGTCGCGAACGACACATCAGTCGCGGGCTAACAACAGCCGGAAGAATTGCGTATGAATTGTATTCCAACTTTTCCGAAAGGCAGCCTGGAGGTGGGTTCCGAGTTTGTTTAAAAACAAGTTGGGTTGATATAGCCCTAAAGACTGGGAAGTCCGAACTGAAGAGTAAGTTAAAAGTCCCCTTCACTTATGTATTCTGTTGACCAAGACTCATGACTCCGCATTTAGACGACAGCCGCCGCGCACGACTCACCTCATGATGTAGAGACAGCGGCGCTGCAGCAGCGCATCCAGCGCGAGCTCGGGGCGGTGCTCGTGCGCGAGCCGCATGACCGCCGCCGACAGCAGGCAGAGGCCGGCGATAGTGTCGCCACAGAAACGCACCGCGTCCACGTGCGGCCGGATGTGGCCCGCCGCCGCCAGGTCCAGCACGTGCGCGGCCGGCAGCAGCGCCGCGTCCGTGGCGAACAGACCGCGCACCCGGGCGAGCACCGCCGCGCACGGAGGACTCCAGGCGGATTGCTCTGTCTCACGGTACCCCTCGATAGCCTGCAGTACATAAAAGTCAATCTACGACTTTGTAAGAATAATATAGCTAGTGCCTAGTAGTTACAAATGCAATTGTAGCCAGTATTTTTGCGTTTCAATGCAAAAAACTGTGTTGGAGACAACAACAATGGAATTTCTAGCAAATGTGCCAGCCTAGTACTAAGTACCATTGTTTATCAATGATATAACAATTGATAATATCATTTAACTTCTTACATTATCCCAATGATCAAATTCATATCTCATCTTCTTTAACTTTGGCTCCACGTCTGCCATCAGGCTTGCTTCCTCCGCCTCGCTGATGAAGTTGGGGATCACTCTCATCGTCCGTAACACTTCATTACGCAGTTCCACCTCCTCATCAGGTTTCCATGATGGTAATATTTCTATTAAACTAGGATCACCTTCTGCAAATTATTAATAATAACTTAGCACACATGCTTAGGAGGCATAGTGTGGTGCTGCATGCTAATAGAACAAGTAGTAAGAGGTAGTGCCACACTGCGTGCTTGCATGCAGCTGAATTGGGCCGGCACGACCGGGGAGGTACCTCTCGCTTACACGAGACCGGCGTGAAGTGACAGCTGTGCTGTTGTGTTTCGTGCGTTCGTGTAAGTACCCGGTGGCCCATGGAGATAGGAGAAGAAAGGAGGGTAGCGCATCTGTAAAGCCTCTATACAGATGTCTATAATCATTGGTAGTCAGGAAAATGGCTCCGACTGCTTGTTTACCCCCTATGCCTTAAAAAAAACATTGCCAGCCAATAGGGCAATTAATAGGGAAGATGAAAAATGTATGGATTTTAAGTAAATAAATTCAAGAACACATGAAGCCTACTTTGCCCTTGTACTGGCTGTAGCTGGAGTAATGATGACAACCTCCATTGCAATGTAACTGCATGTAGGCAAAGGACATGACAAATCGTAACTTATTAAATAATTTTAAACATAAATCATTAAGAACTTCTTGATTAATTAAGTAGTTTTAAGAACAACTCAACAGGCCACTTAATTTGTTTTGGGACTGAACAGTAATGCTTAAATCGTCTAAAATTTTCGTCATAAATTCTGACACTAGTCTCAACATAGATGAACTTAATAAATAGTTTTATAGGCACACCTAATTTATTTTCTTCACACACAACTTCGGCCTGAGAGAGGTCTGTGCTTAGTTGCTTCGTTGCAAATTTATACGACTGTTTAAACTTGCAGTTTCTTAAAATCAAATAATTTATAATACGCATGTTCAACCCTAGTAAGTGACGATACTTTTAATCGAAAAATATGAAATTACGACTTGCACAGTGCACTTGATGAAAATATTTATATCTTTGACAGCTTGTATTGTCTAAATTGACAGGTGACAAATCAGCTGATTTTCCAATTCTTATTCAATCTTTTTTTAATGTCTTTAGGTCCTAACGTTTGGAAAAAGCTACCGGTACATACAAAAGTGTACGTCGTACGAGTCGGCATCGATAATATTCCTATGTTATCGATAATATTGCAATGTCTTAGAGTTGCTTAAATAATGATAATTATCTACTATGCTATTGCAAAGGCAAATAATGATTTAAAAATATATTTTAAATCATGATTAGCCTATCAATCCTACCTGGAACTTGCCTCTAAAATATATATCAATTAAGGAAATACCTCTTAGGACTCAATGGTTTTTAGATCGATTTTTCTCCTCTGTAACAGAAAAACCAATAAATTTATTGATACTAGCAATACATATAAAATAAATGTCATCAGTGATCTGTCATTAATAGGCGGTATTCAAATTGATGATAACAAATATATTGGATTATTAGATTAATATTTGGATACGTGATAAGGACAAGTTATTATTTTAAACACTGAAGTTAAAATAAAATTTTATTGTGTTAAAATTCTTAAAGTGACACAAAAATCAGAGACTAACTTGAACAGGTCAAACAAGTATAAGTTAAAATTGGGAAAGTTTTTCTTACTTTCTTAGTGCAAGACTGCACCACAGAACACATTTACCCTAAACTTTGCACTGACACTTAAACTTAGTTTATTACGATCATGGAGATCACCTATATGCCAGATGAAATTTTGCTCATGATATTCGAAAAGCTACCAGCTCATATATTGTGCGTGGCTCCGGTTCTCGTGTGTCGTCGTTGGAGGGACCTGATAACATCGCGGATACTAGTTTTGCACGACCGAGGCCAAATCAAAGAGTTCCACAGTAGGCTATCTGTAATTCTCGCTATACGCAGAGTGCCTACTCTTTATACACCGTCTGCTATTATATCTAGTGCTGCGGCTATGGCCCCACGTCTCAGAGAACTGACTATTCACTGTAAACTACCTCTAGGTAAGTATCTGACAAGTAGAATTGTCAATTTATTATTATTATAATTATCTTGAAAACAACTAGCAGCTAATAAGCCAATGTGTCCAATAGGTCGAAGATTTTTAGTTTGTCCAGTTTATTCTTGAATCTGTTCGGCATTGGTGCAGTATTTCATTGTATTTTATTTTTTTGCAAGCTTTGTTCCACTGATATAGAGGAATGAAATTAACTATAGTGTATACTATGAAAAACTACACAAATCACAATGGAATGATACAATTCAATAAACCTTTACATAAAAATCTTGAGTTCTGGGAGTTGAAATCCTCCAAAACCAGCTAAACCAATTTAGGTATATTTACTATATTTGAGAATAGGTTTACTTCATTTTAGTATATTTCATGCTGATTTTTCCAAGGGACCAAAACATAGATAGTCTTGTATCACAATGTTCGTATGAGCTAATCTGAGAATCTGAATGTAATGAAATTATGCACAGGCATGTAACTTTGTCCAATTTAAAATATAGGCTTTATTATATTATTTCAATTCATGACAATTGTTTAATACTTCATTAGCAGCATTAGGATGTGAAACAATGTTATATGTTTGCATCTTCAACTCAGCAGTTAACATGCTACATAACACAGGACAGTAGATACATCGCAACAGCCCATCTCTAAATACAGGTCATTGATATTATATATTTTATTATATAATTGTATATTACTATAATGACTAAACTGGACTGAAACTACTACTGTAATGTTGCAATACAAAAATTATATCATAATATAATGACATAACATAATATGTACCTTTATAATAAGGTGTAACATATTATTTTCAGATTTGATGGACTTTGTTATTTTGTCAACTTTAGAAAATCTACAGCATTTAGATGTATTCTCAAAGCAGTACACTTTAACCAGAAATACAGTAGTCGCTCGCAGCATAGAATCTTTGGTAGTCAACGACCATATGACTGCAGGGTTCCTGACAACACTCTGCCAGGGTAACAAGATCAGACGCTTTCAGATGTATGGCAGATCATTCAACTACAAGACTACTGAGATGGTGAAAATGATCCGTATGCACTCCGTTCTTTTGACAGAGCTAACTTTGAGGTGTAGTGAGATGACAGATGCCAGGTATTCCAGTGTGACTTTTTATTGAATTTTTATTGAATTATGAAACAATGCGAAAGAATGATGGAAAAGCATCTGTATAGCCTTTATGTATATGCAAATGGGTTCAACTATAAAAACATCTAATGCACCAAAGGCCTTTAAAATCACAACTCTCCTATAATAGAGAGGAAACAGGCAGTTGTTATGCCAGGTGCTAGATATTGGATATACAACCAATCCCCAGGCCAGATGGCCAGATATCCTAACTGTAGTAGTCAGTGTAATATGGCACCTACTCTTGGCTTGCATAGGAGTTTTAATATAAGATATATATTAGAGTAAAACTTGTTTATTATATTTGCGGCCCAACAAATTAGTTATTAATATCGAAATTGTACTTAGGTTAGGGCTTCTAGGGTTAATATCACAAGTGTGGCCCACCTTTAGTTTATTTTTTCACCTTGTGGGCCTTGCTTGCCAAAAGGTTGCCGTGTCTACATATAAATCTATAGAGTGTTACAGGTACAGCGTGCTCCGCGAGTGCGGCGCGCTGCGCTCGCTCCGCCTCTATTCGTGCTGGCTGCTGACGTCACAGGGAATACACCACATCACCTGCCTCACGCGGCTGCGCTGTCTGCATCTCACCGGCGCGCGCATGGTAAGGGTTACTGTGTATACTCTTTGTAAGAAGTAGT
>LUGF01059713.1:259632-272891 GCA_001625245.1 Calycopis cecrops
ATAAAACTGTTTCCAGGCTAGTTACCTTCCTTAGATTATAAAGAGCATATTGAAATTTATTGATCTTTTTTATGACATGATCAGTATGAGCGCGCCATGTTAATTTTGGATCTAAGTAGAGTCCTAAAAACTTTACTTCATTTGATGTCATAATTTTGTTATTATTATATTGTATATTAGAATGAGATTGCAAAATTCTTTGTGAAAAATATGTTATAAATGTTTTGTCTAAGTTTGCTTTAAGATTATTATTGCTTAACCATGTCATTAAATTATTTAAATTCTCATTTATTATGTCACATGATTGTTTATTTTGCCCTGAAAGTACAACTGTACAGTAATCTGCAAATAATGTCATAGGATATTTGGTTGCGTGAGGCATATCATTTATATAAATTAGAAATAGTAATGGGCCAAGAATACTCCCTTGTGGTACACCGCAAATTATTTTTCTAATTTGGGATACATGAGTACGTTCAATGTGAGTACGTGGGCAGATTCTTTTAATACATGTCATTTGTTCCCTATTACTAAGATATGATTTTATTAAATTAAGACTGTTACCTCGTACCCCATACCGTTCCAATTTACTAATGAGTATATTATGATTCACAAGGTCAAATGTTTTAGTCATATCCATGAACAGTGCAGCCACCGGTATTTTCTTATCTACGTTGGTGATAACATTTTGTAACATTTTATAAATAGCTAGATTAATATTTTTCGTCTTTCGGAAGCCGTATTGTTCTTGTGCTAGGATATTTTTACATTCAAAAAAAGAATAAAGGCTATTATGTATTATTTTTTCAATTATTTTGGAGAATATTGGTATTAAGGCGATAGGTCTATAATTTTTGGGGTCTTCGATTTGTCATCTTTTTTGTATATAGGTTTTATTACGGTTATCTTTAATTTGTTTGGGAAAATACCTTGTTCAATGCACAAAGGAGAATGCCAGCTGATGGTATGGATTTTTCTCTTGCATCAAAATAGAAGTAATATTATAATTATTTTTTCATTTTTTTTCATCGTTTTGAAAATTTAAATATGTGTGAAAAACCCGGGTATTAAAATGAACACAAAATAAAACATAATATTGATTGTTTGTATATAAAAATAAAATGGCGGTATTCGGAAATATCAAATCGGAATTCAATAAGTTAGTGTTGCAGCTAAACAAATAATACCTATCATTAAAATTGGTAATCGATTTAAAGTGACAATTTGATGGGATGTGTAGCCGATTATTTTTTATCGATTTTACTCCTCTCATTCAGGTTAATTAGGTCAGCGTTCCATACTATTGATTCATTCTCGTAAGAAATATTTCAAAATCATTTGAAATAAATAAAACCTTTATTTTTATATTATAATATTTAATATGTATAATCATTCCGGTCTAGATATAATTAACACAAGAATACCGACAAGTAATTATTATAATTATTGTTTAAAAAATCGAAACTTAATACAAAATGTCTATCCCTATCTTTTGAGATATATGACATTAGTCATTTCCGTTGCCTGGAAACCGTTGTTAGATTTTTTGTGTCGATCGATATGTACTCTCCATCCATCCTCTTAAATGTAAATAAACTTAATTATATTTTTTATCTGAAGAGCGAGTTATTCTTTGTACGTGCTTTACAGTTACGACAGGACGATTTTTCATGTAAAGTGCAATACGACAAATACAAATACTGCAGCAAATACATTAGAAGCTATTCTTGGTTATTGTTGCAGTTGCATTGTTGGTAGGCGAACCGTTATCTGTTGCGCACACATCATGACGGTGGTGTGGTTTTTAAGTGCATCTGTATAGCATATAGGCTAAGACAAAATTCAAAATTCGTTCTATTGTCCGAATTCTAAACAGATATGTTTATTAAAAAAAAAATCATATCCATTGTGTAGGTTTCATTGCTCGTTCGTTCAAATAGTTTCTATAATATAAAAAATTATTTATATTCCTATGCTATTGTAATGCTAAGCACTACAATATTAATAAGCACTACAGTATCTACTATGAGTTAAAACCGCTTATCAAACAACTTTTCTTAACCTGTCAACGCTATGTCGATTTTGAGGTTTTGTTACATTTCGTTAAATAACTTTTAAACCCGGGTGCTGATCTGAAAAATAATTATTGATGGCTGTAACTGATTAAATAAACATCGTCCAGAACACGTTTCATTTTGATGCAATTCGGGACGGCGCTCCATACATTAATGGGCATTCTCCTTTGTAATGTAACATAATGCAGGAGAAATTTTGATAGCGACACGCTTTATAATTTTTGTTACGATACCATCATAACCTGCACTATTTGTATTTTTAAGATTCATGATAGTTTTATAAATATCCAAAGGAATTGTGTCTGATATAAATATCGAGTGTTGTAGATTACTTATAGATTTCACTTTACTATTATTATAATTTGTATTATTAATATCATTTATTTGGGTATCAGCATAAGTATAATTATCGTCATTATTATTATCAGTAATTCTATTCCTATCAACATGAATTGAGTTAAGAGAAGTGGTGGATTGATCAATGAAGTAGCTATTCAAAATGTTAGCAATTTGTAAGGGGTCACTAATAACTTTATTTTGATAGTTTATTTCATAAATATTTTCTGGAGGTGGGTTCACTTTAGATGTTTTTATTATTTTCCATGTTACTTTAATTTTATTGCTAGAATTTTTAATGTAGTAATTATTTCTAGATTTCTGAGTTAAGCTTATTATTTTTCTTAGTCTTTTAGGATAGTTTTTAAATTTATTGTGATTTTCAGTACTATGTTGATGTCTTAGTTGCCACAGCATTTCTCTTTTCCGTCTGCAACAAAGTCTAATACCTTTAGTTATCCAATTTAACCTTTTTATTACAGATATTTTAGTTTTATTCAACGGGAAGCAAAGATCATAAAATAACCTAAATAAATCATAAAATTCATCAAAAGCTTCGTTTGCACGCGTGCAACCGTACACACTATTAAAACTTAGGTTATTCATTACGTTTTCAAACTTATTGATATTTTCGCAAATGTAATCCCGCTTAAATTCAAACCAATGGGGAATGGTATATGTCTTCTTAACAGGACATTTTAGTATTTGGGCTGAATGATCTGATAAGGCTAATTCAAGTACATCACCCTTACTACCTCTGAGATTATGAAGAATGTTATCAATACATGATCCACTACCAAGCCTAGTAGATTTATTAATACCTATTCTTAAGTTGTATCCAAAAAGTGTTCTAATAAATTCGGAAGACATATTAGTCTTCTTTTAAATGTCTATATTAAAGTCTCCGCAAATCAAATTTTTTTTCTTTAGTGGAACACAGATTTTATTAAGAATGCCTTCAAAAGTACTAAAAAAGATTTTAAGCGTATCCATAGTATTTTTAGGCGATCTATAAATACAGATTACTGTTATTGCTTGATCAATTGGTTCGATGCCGCAACATTCCATGATATTAGTATGAGAGAATTGTGTTAAGTTAATATGTTTATATTTATATTTATTGCTGATCAAAATGCAAGCTCCCCACTTCGATTGTTTCTATTTGAACATGCTGCTAATTTATAATTTGGAATATACACTATGTAACAAAAACCCTGTTGTTCCTTTTAAGAGTATAATCAGAATCGATATACAAGTGTAATAGTTCATCTCATTTAGTTCAATTGTTCATCTTAAAATTATAAAATAAATATTAATTCACTACAAAATTATTGTTAAAAAAGGTTACGTATACCTCGTATTTCGCGCGGCAATATTTTTTTCAAGCGTTTGTATTACGCCGCCCGCCAATGTGGCGCTGTCGACTCACGAGTTCATGACCTTGACACCTGACGATTAGCTAGCTCACGTATTTTACGCGTATCGTTATCAAATGTTTGATTTCATGTAACTTTCCACATATGTAAAGCACTTAACGAATTTTTGATTTCATGTAACTTTTCACTTATGTAAAACTTGTGAACACTATGTTATAATGACATCCACTTGACGGTTCACAGTCGGCCATACATGTACATTGTGGGCATTAAAAACACCCGTCCTTACAAATGAACATTCGTCAGTGAACAGTACACGGCTCAAGAAGTCGCTGTCTTCTCGGACCCTGTCTAAAAGCCACCTGCTGTACTCCATTCGATGCTCGTAGTCGGATGGCAGAAGGGATTGCACTCGACGATAATGGTACGGATGCTGGCCATCATCTCTTAAGACCCTCCATACACGCATGTGGTTTACACCGATTTCACGTCCCACTGAGCGTGTACTTCGAGCATACGCCTCCTCGTACAACCTGCGTGCCTCTGCATAATTGCAGTTCGTTCTCCCGAGACACATCAACATATTAAAATATTTCTCATTAGAACACGACATAACTCACAACACCACAAATCACTCACGATAATTTAAACAATGTCTAATAAAGCGGGGACGTCCTTCCGGTCTGTAGGTTCGCTAGAAACTAAATGCATTATGCAAAAAATATTGCCGGTGTCGGCATGTCTCAAAGCTTCGGTGGCTCGCGGCGTCCTTTGACATATGCCGCGCCGCGCGCGCGCGGCAATCGGTCAAAAGGCCCGCGTTGTTTACGTGAAGGGGTGATAAACAATTTATTGTGGTGTCGAAAGTTATCAATGTTTTGATTTTAATTGATAATTGCCCAATACTTGATGTAATCGAATTATTATTTTCACTATTGATATACCTATACGTATATGTACGTTCCCTTAAAGGGAACAACAGGGTTTTTGTTACATACTGTATAAATGAGTGTTGTCGTCGAACATCATATTGTGTTCCGTTATACACACAATGTCAATAAATTTACCATTCCGCGATAATTCATGCAAACTTAAAGACAGTAAATCCGATTTATTTATTAGTTCATTTATGTTGTGGTGCAAAATTATAATATAGTTAGACACGAAATAAATGTTTTGTGTTGGAAGGACTAGGATTTGATTCTACTACATTATTATTAACATTCTGGGCTGCATCTTGTTTTATATTATTGTCATTGTTATTTAGCTGATTACAATCATCTATGAAATCCGTCTGCGTGTATTTATCATTAACCATTTGGGATCTGTTAAAGAATTTAGTTTTATATTGTTCCCATCTATTTTTATAGTCTAAGCGTAGTAACTCTCTTAGAATGGATCTACATATTATATTTAAAGAAAAATTAGTAAAATTACGATAGTTGTAGCCTATCTCAAGATATGAAACATTACTATGTCTGTGACAAATATGTCTAAATAAATAATTTAATTTGTGTTCATTAAGATTAGGATTGTATGGTACTTCTAACATTATTATATTAGGTTGAGTTATCGAATAAAAACAATTACCTTAAGTTATATTAATATTATATGGGTCTGTATCATTAGTACCACCGATTATTATTACAAAATCATCGCTATTCAATTTATTAATTAAGTTTAGTTGTATAATATCAGCCATTTGAGCTCCTGGTTTAAAATAGCAACTAACATTAAACTTAGGTCCTAAAACTTTCTGAAGGATTCTACCGACGTTTCTCCCTTGATTATCAGCCAAGATAACAACGTTCTTTATTGATTCGTCATTTTGTTTTTGGATCTCTGCTCCAAAGCCACTGATTACATCTTCATTTTTAGCTTGGTTAGAAATTTGGGTTATCTGTGGGTCATTGCTGGTTATATTTTGATTTTTATAAAATGTACTGTCAGATGGTTCATTTGTATAGTTTTCTTCCATGTTAGGGTTTGACGACGACTCTAATATTTGCGGCAAAATTATTTCAGATGGGTAAAGTTCACAAGGCTTTATTGTATTGCATACTTTTTTGTTTTTTTAACTTTCAAAGATGATAACGGCGAGTTTTCTGTGCGCGCAATTTTTTTGTATACGTCGATTAATTTGTAGCATTTTTGTAAGTCATCCTTTAATTGATTTATTTCTTCGTGCAAGTTTTCTATCTCATTGTTAGCAGATAATAATTTTGAATTCATGTCACTTATTTGTTCTTGAAGTCCCTCGCAACAACTGTTTACGCCATCTATTGGCGTATTTGGTAAACTAAATAACGTTGTTTCTAACGCTACCGAAGAATTTGAGATGTCATTCATTGATATTGATCGCTTATTTTTTCGTAAAGTAATATTTTCAAATTCCATAGTAAGTTAATTAGAGAGTAAACACTTTTAAAAATTTTTAAAAAACGCTTACTGTCGGGGTTAGGGTTTGAACTCACAACTTCTATTGATAGGGCGCTGTTTGTGACCACTCAACCACCAAGCTCGTGAATGGCACTGTGAAATTTTGAACTACTTATTACTGTTGATGTCGTACTTGTCTAATGTCAATTTTGTAGAATCGTGGGTAGTTATGTTTGAAACGGACAGTTTGTTTCTTTGTTATAAAAAAATATCTTGAAGTAATATAACACTTTTCTTTCTTCTTTTGTTATTTCTTGTATTATAATTTGCTCATATACTGTTATAGGGATTCTTAATTATGTTTAATTTGTTTAATTTACACTTATATTTAAATGTGGCTCACTTTTATTGTGTCCGTTTTTTTTTTACTCATACGTAAAAGTTCTGGCTGCTAACACTTCACACACTTTATTAGACTATAATACAAGGGATGTTGTATTTTTTAGTGTAATAAATTTGTTTTATTTATTTTTTTACGTAGAAAATTACAAAGCACAAGTAGTCTTGACCTTTGACAGCTGTCAACCTCCCGTTCTATATATTCGTCTTCTTTGTTATTGTTCATGTTTTGATGTAAACGTTCTTTCTTGGTACAGTGTATTTTTCGCAAATAAATCATTATTTATTTATTTATTTATTTATAACCCGACGCGACGTGCGGCTAGTTTAGTATTGCGGCTACATCTAGTTTCAGCCGGCTAGAGCCGGATGTGGCAGCTTCATATCGGGTTATACAAGTTGGGTGACCAGCCGGCTAGAGCCGGGTGTGGCAGCTTCAAATCGGGTTATAGAAGTTGGGTGACCAGCCGGCTAGAACCGGGTGTGGCAGCTTCATATCGGGTTATACAAGTTGGGTGACCAGCCGGCAAGAGCCGGGTGTGGCAGCTTCATATCGGGTTATACAAGTTGGGTGACCAGTAGGGCACTACAACTATACGATACGACCTTCAAGAAAAGAGCTCAAAGGTCGGCAACGCATCTGTTAGACTTCTGGTGTTACGGATGTCTGTGGCCGTTGGTGATCACTTTACATCAGGTGACCCAACTGCTCGTTCACCTCCTGTGCTATAAAAAAAATAACTGAACTCTTCTCGAGAAATCAATTCACGGTGTGCGAAATTTAATTATTAGATATTGAATGGCTCTTTATAGATTAGGTTATATAGTAGTAACAATAATTGTTACTTCAAGTATTGTTACTACTATAGCAATAGCCGCCAGGGTTCGGTTGAATCTTGTTGTTGTCGGTATGACATCGACTAGACCGGGTATAAGCCGCTAAGGTTTGACTGGATCTAGTTCTAACCGGAAACATACCGGCTAGACCTAGTTGTACCCGAAAACAATCGGCTAATTCTAGATTTAGCCTAGACAGAGTGTCTACACCTTTTTTTACTGGAGGAATTGCATTACGCATACCATTCGCCTTCGGGGCAAGCGAAGGTAATGGGAACGAATCCCATATCTTCGTCCGCGGGTCGCCACTCTCCCGTCACACAACCCTCGGCACCCTCCAACGGCGCACCGCAGGGCGACGGGCCGACCCCGAGACCGCCACGCAGGGGACGTGAGCACGGGCAGGCCGACACCTGCAAAGCCTGCCACACCGCACAGTTATCAACCCCCCATACCTAGCGGCGGNNNNGCGGCGGATCTGCTCTTTGGTTCCGCCACAAACCTCGAAATGGCCGCAGAGGACAGTGAGGACAGCAATGATACGCCCCACCGCAAACGCATCAGACGGTGCGCCGGGGGCGCGGATCCGTCGCAGAAGACTCTTTCCCCGACTCTTGACCCTTCTTCACTACAGAGGCCAGAAAACTACGGCCCGCTGCCCCCTCGGACGCATCCAGAGCGGGCCCATGGTCAAGCCCACTCGGAGCGTCCTCTCCTGGGATCCCTCTTGGCTTCACCGTGCCACGATCCAAGACACGGTTACTAAGCCCACCACTCACGACAAGGTGGAGATCCGTCGAGGGGGAGAGTGGCTACACCTAGTTCTAACGGGCTTAAACTAGGTGTAGCTGTACTTCTGGTAAGCCGTAACAGTATATGTATACTAGCTGCCTGACAGATGTTGTCTTGTCATTATTGGAAAATATGTTGTCATGGTAACATGTAGCAATGTGGCCGAATTGTCAACCCGTTACTCTACTCTACAATATTGTACATTCGAGATACCGACTGCAGCGCCATCTGCCGGGCTGACTTGTGAATCTAAATCATTATCCAATTCCCATCAAAAAATTAAAAAAATCGTCAAAATCGGTCCAGTCACTTAGAACGAGTTCAGTGACATACACAAGCGCACAAAAAATATATATGTCACCGTAAGATTGTAAAAACCGTTAGTCTACAAAATAACTCGCGAGATTATAAACTGCCGGAAAATTGTGAACTGTACAAACCATTCACGATTCAACGCATCATAAGTTTTCGTTAGTGTATAATCTGTCCGAGGCAAACCGAGAAATTGTAAACTGACATCAATGATCCACCGGACCCACAAATATTTTATTGTACTTATATAATATTTTCATGACGACCGACGCTGTAGTGAACCACATATAGGGTATACGGAGGTGGTGCTCTTCAGTCTTCTTCTTCCTCCCCCGCAATGGGTCTCCAAACTTACTCATATATCCTTCCTCTTCTTCGGTAGCATTGAAAGTGAACGGACGCGTTTATAGCAATTTTCGCTAGTTACCAGCGTAGGTTGATCTCTTGCTTACGAGTATCTGTACGATTGGCCATAGTCGGTTTTAGTTAATTGCAAACTGACCAGCAACAGTGACCAGTGTTCTACGACCTCCGGCCTACGAAGATTTACACAGCCATCGTGTCTCGCACGATCGGTGATTTGTGTTGCAGTGACCAGCGTTTGAAGACCTTTGGCTTATAAGGATTCCTGCAGCTATAGGGTTCTCACACTACTGGCAGACGTGTGAAATGAATTACGCCGATGATAGCTCACTATCGGAAGCCGACTAAACAACTAAACAAACTCGTTGACATCCAACTGTCGAATAAAAATATTGAGGACTCCGTGTCATTCCATTCACAATACAAAGACTTTCCAAATAAAATAATAGGTTTAGAAAATAAAATTGCCATTCACAGAGGTCGGATATCATCGGTGTTTATAGATGGCGCTCAGAAAAGGAGGGAACTAACAACACCCCAATAATTATAGAAATGTCAGCGTCCCTCATAAAAAATGAAATTTTAAGAATGTGCAAAGGTCATAATATAAAACATAAGACGAATCTAAATACCTCTGACTTAGGCTTACATACCGAGGTTAGCTCTCCTTTTTCAGTGCTCCTCACATTGCATCACTGTGCATGAACATGCAACTTTCTTCTCTGTTTTAGTTTTATTTTTTTTCTTTTATTTTATGTTTCATGTTGTTATTTAATGTGTTTATTTAATGGAGCATTGAATAAAATTATTTCTATTCTATTCTATTTATTCTCTGTGATATTTGTAGCGGAACAATTAACTGCTAAAGCGTCAAGACTGTACTTCCTGTTCCGTGAGACGGCAAATATTCAAACACTGCTGGACAAACTACGGTAAAGTTTACTTACGTAAAAAAAAACCGGCCAAGTGCAAGTCCGTTTCGCACACCGAGGGTTCCGTAATCCAAATGTAATGCATGGTTTTCAATTATTGTAATTTTACGCCTGCCGTTTAAGTTGACAATGTACATAAGCGGTTGCTCGCACACATTTAGTAAGCAACGAATTACAGTTATAAGTTGATAATGATTTTTCCAATGATCTACATATAATTTACTAGTTTTCAGATCTATTCTTATATATGTGCTATAAGTTCTTACTTCTTGCCAAATTTCACAACTCCAAGTCAACGGGAAGTATCCGATAATTTTTTGGTTTTCGACAAAATACGTTTTCATACAAAATTTGTGCATAATTGGCTATAACTTTTTATTGCGTTAACTTAGAAGTGTGATTTTTTCAAGGCATCAAGACGTAACTGACCTCCGTATTTGACAAAAATTTCAGCTTAATACGTTTACGCGTTTTAGAGAAAAAGGTCTTGACAGACGTACAGACAGACGGACAACAAAGCGATCCTATAAGGGTTCCGTTTTTTCTCTTTGAGATACGGAACCCTAATGATAACACATAAAGAATTCACGTAACCAAAGAGTCTCAATTTGAACATATAATAAGGTAGACCCGTTTACCGAATGATGGGCACCCTATCCACTTCCGCTACAGCTCCCGGCCAGGTACAGCCACCTACCGGAGTACCGGGAGCCGAGGCCCGGGCTGCAGCCTGCAGGCCGCCCGCCACCTGCGGACCCCAGCAGTAGCTACAGCGAGCCCTATCGAATAGTATCATTAATATAAAGTGCAAATATAGTATGTAAAATAATGGAAATGGATAGTTATAGATTAAAAGCCGATGATACTAATCATTATATGAAGAGAAAATATATTACATACCGTTGAAAATCATGAATGTGTGTAAATGCGTCGTACACGTAGAATATTATATAATTATTATTATTAATTAGAACATATTATTTATTTATTATTGTCACTTCGCGGCAGACATCGAAATTCGAATTGAGCGAGGCAACACTGCCACCGCGCGGCGTGCGGCGTGCGGCTTGCGGCGCGCGCATACGTTATCACGCTACCCCATCCTACATAAATCCTATCTCGCTACAAGATCCAGGAGTATACAAGCTTCATTGTGACTGTCGACTCTCTTATATAGGACAAAATAAAAGATCAATTAATACTGGCATAACAGAAAATATTATTACTTCGTCATGTGGTAAGGTCTGCTGACTGTGGACACACTGAAGCCGGCCCCCGGCTTTACATTAGGCTTAAAAAATCTCAAATCCTCACCAAAGAACACCGGTTCCTACCGAGGATGATCCGCAAGGCTATTGAAATTTAAAAGAACACCACCAGCTAAATATATTTGGGTCATTTTTTGCAGTCAGTGGGTAAATAAACATCCTGCCTACCAGCTTAAAATGAAGTTATAAATAACGCATAAACAATAAGCGAGCTCACACATGTTGACAAGATGTCTGTGGACTACAGGCCCTGCGAGGCTCGCCGCTCGAGACGCGTCAGGTGCACACTCACCTCGCACTTCATTGTCAGATTCCTTGACATGACGTCAAACTCGACGAGCACCGATTCATTGCGGCGCCGCGACTCGCACTTGACGCTCACCGCGCCGTCCGTGTGCTCCGGCGTCTTGAAACACGACGTCATTATTCTGTGGGCGTGTCAATTGTAAATGAGAGGCGAGACAGGAGCTGGCACATGTGGGCGAGACTAGCTCCACCTCGTAGGGAGGCAAAAAAATTAAAATAATCTATCGTAATAAAATATACGCTATATTACTTCCTGATAATGTAGCTTTATATTTGTTAAACATCTACCGAGCTTTAGAGTCTATTTGAACGAAAATAAAAATTTAAACATAAACCTTTTACTCTTTATACTTACTCTGGCCATAAATACTGTTACAATTAAAAATAAAAAATATTACATTTGAATTTGGAATCTGTCATTTTTATACGATTTTTCAATGTGTTTTCTCATTTTGGCGCCAATACATTGTACAATATTTTGCGATATTAAAATGGAGTGGGGTAGTAAAAAGAACAGAATCGGATGTGATTGCATTACACAAAGTAGGTATGGCGCCAAATGTAATTTTTAAAAGTCTCCAAACATTTGGTATTAGTCAAATGTTTGTGTACCGGGCTATGAATAGGTACAATGCGACTTCCTCTGTTTGTGACAGAGAAAGATCTGGCCGTCCACGTCGTGTTCGTACGAAAAAGGTGGTCACAGGAATAAGGGAAAAAATTCAAAGAAATCCTGTCCGAAAACAAAAGATTTTATCTTGAGTAATAAGGAACCTAGAACCATGTCGCGTATTTTAATAGATGACTTAGGACATGCAGCCTATAAGAGACGCACTGGTAATTTCTTAACTGATAAGTTGAAGATGAATAGGGTGGTAAAATCTAAACAACTACTGAAGCAACGCAAAGGGAGGTCACAGAAAAATTTTGTTTACGGATGAGAAAATTTTTACAATTGAGCAACATGTTAACAAACAAAATGACCGTATTTAGGTGAAAGCTCTATGGAAGCTTCCCAATTAGTCGCCTGGGTGCAACGTGGGCATTATCCGACTTTGGTGATGGTTTGGTGGGGTGTTAGCTATGAAGGAGTGACAGAGTCATATTATATTGATGAAAATTGAAATCACATTATATTGATGAAAAAGGTATCAAAACATCAGCACAAGTGTATCAAGATACCCTTCTTGAAAAGGTAGTTAAGCCCCTAAATAGCACCAGGTTATATAACCAAGTATGGTCCTTCCAGCAAACTCGGCGGCGGCTCATCACAAAGCTTTTCCACGCATTCTTAGTTGGAAACGAACGTCTCGGACTTCATTAGAGGTGAAGACTGGCCGTCGTCAAGTCCCTATCTTAATCCGCTCGATTATGATTTATGGACAGGTTTAGAGAGTACAGCTTGCTCTAAATGCAATGATAATTTGGAGTTCCTAAAACAATCCATACGATTGGCAGTGAAGAATTACCCCATGGAAAGAGTGCGTGCTTCTATTGATAACTGGCCTCTACGCTTAAAGGACTGTATTGCCAATGGAGACCACTTCGAAAAAGTTTTTTATATTTTTAATTGTTTTATATTTGTGTATTAAACTAGCATACTGTAAAAGTAATAAATGTTATTTGCAATTAAAAAAATTTTTTTTCTTTGTACTAGAACTTATAGCTAGACTAAGTATAGAAATGAAATATTTTTTATTTAAAATAACTTAAAATAACACGCCCAGCAGCAACAGGTATATCGCCGCGGACGACATCGTTTTCACTTGTAACGAGGTCACGGGTACACTTGCGCACTCACCGCACTGCCTGCACGAGCACGCCCAGCAGCAACAGGTATATCGCTGCAGACGACATCGTTTTCACGTGTAACGAGGTCACGGG
>LUGF01059720.1:3849-19256 GCA_001625245.1 Calycopis cecrops
TTTTGTATGTATTTGTATTATAATTATTATGACGTCGAATGTTTATTGCAACGTTTTCGGGTGCCTCAACGACAAATTCTCAAAACCGTACTTAAGTTTTTACACAATACCCAGTGAAAAAGAAACGTAAGTAGCAACCAAACATTTTTTGTAATGGAAGTGTTTAGATTAGATTTTTTTATTGAGAATTTGAGTTGAAAACTCCATTTAAGTTGGTACTTATATATGTATTAAGTAAAAAATTAAATACTACCTAAATCAAGTTTAAGCGCGTACCTATTCAACTCAAAATCTCAATTCAGAAACCGGGGCTTAAAGTAATTAAATGTATGTACTTATTATAAATATGTATTTACATACAAGCTGATGGTAAAATATTATTTTATATTATAAGTAGAAGGTGTGAAATTATTATCGTTTGTCATTCTGCCGTGTCAGGCAGGAGAGCAATGCATCTGTATGCGGATATTTATAAGCGTCAGTAGTCGTGAAAACGGTCCCTACAGCTCATTTGCCCTTCTATACTTACATATACTATACTTTTGATTTTCTAAAATACGTATTCCATAACTTATTTCTTTTATTTCAGCTATTTGTTTAATTGTTTCAGGCGATTACAATGGCTACGATTAATTAATCGTGAAGATTTATTTACTTTATATGGACGCATATTATTACATTATATGCTAACAATAAAGCCTTCCGAACGTGTAGAAATCGGAAAAAGTTTTTTTCAGTTTCAAATTGATGATTTTTAAAATACTTAAATCTTTTTTTAACGTATCTTTTATTTATAAACACTTCTAACAATTGATTTTACTTATTACGCAATAAAAAACCTTGCTGTTGCCTAAACAATATCTAAACAATATATTTATATATTGTTGTGCAGCCCGATTGGGCCGCCACGACCGGGAGGTACCTCTCGTGTACACGAAACCGACGTAAAGTGACAGCTGTGTAAGTGGCCCATGGAGAGAGAAAGGAGGGAAACGCATCTGTATAACCTCTATGCAGATGTCTATGGGCGTCGATAGTCTTGAAAATGGCTCCGACTGCTCGCTTGTTCCCTTATATTATAAAAAAAGTTAGTATAAAAAAAGTTTTTAGTAAGAGGTAGTGCCACACTGCATGCTTGCATGCAGCCGAATTGGGCCGGCACGACCGGGGAGGTACCTCTCGCTTACAAAAGACCGGCGTAAAGTGACAGCTGAGCTGTCGCGTTTCGTGCGGTGTGTAAGTAGCCGGTGGCCCATGGAGGTGGGAGGAGAAAGGAGGGCAGCGCATTTGTATAGCCTCTATGCGATTGTCTGTGGGCGTAGGCAGTCATGAAAATGGCTCCGACTGCTCGTTTGCCCCCCTTTACCATAAAAAAAATATATATTTAAATATGTATATTAAAAAAAGTGAAAAAAAAAATAACTAAAAAAAAATGCCAACCCTAGGCGTCAAGGCAAGAGTAGGTATTTATGTTGCCGATTGGGCTTAGATAGCTTACTATTCTACAACATTACGATTGCATCGAGCTGGGTATAGTTGGATAAAAATCAAATAATCAAAATTTAAAAGGCAGATAGAGCTAACACGGCCATGCAGGTTCTTGGTCTCATAACACCATGAAGGCTTTGCTGTCGCGTTTTGTGCGGCTTGTGACACTCCGGTGGCCTATTATTTATTTTTATAGGGGGGCAAACGAGCAGTTGGCATCATTTTCATGGCTAACTACGCCCCCATAGACATCCGCATAGAGACTACACAGATGCGCTGGCATCCTTTCTTCTCCCACCTCCATGGGCCACCGGCTACTTACACACCGCACGCAACACGACAGCACAGCTGCTTTGACTTTACGCCGATCTGGTGTAAGCGAGAGGTACCTCCCCGGTCGTGCCGGCTCAATTCTGCTGCATGCAAGCATGTAGTGGCCACCATGCAGTCGGGCACTAGCTCTTGCTCGAGTTTAGTTACTTACTTATTAGGGGGACAAGGTCAAGAAAAACAATTCGTGAACCTAGCTGTGACATTTAAAAGCGTCAGTGGCCGCTTCTGGTTTTCCCTCTACAATAAAAAACCTGGTAAATGTTACCTAGTCTTATCTTATATACTTAAGAGAGCATTATTCCTGCATATTTATTTCTCTGACCTCGGCAAGTACGATCGTATATTATGTACAGTAGATAAGATTTTATTTTATATCCATGTGCTATCTTTTATATAATGGAAGGAGTTTCAGGATTATAATTTAGCATAAACTCTTTTGTAACATCATGTTGTAAATATTTGTAACTTTATATATTTATTGAACATTTTCATAAGTTTAGATGTTGATGTTTTATTTTAGTATATTGTCTTATAAACTTTATCATTCTTTATTGCATTCTTTGCTTTACTGTTAGTCTACTTTGTATTAAAATATTAGTTACTGTTTATCCTAATTTAAGTTATTGTTTCTAAATATTTCTATGGACGTTACGTATACGTCCATAGAAATATTTAGATCATATTTTGTTGTAAGTCATTCGTTTTGTGTATCACAAATAAATGAATCTTTCTTTCTTTCTTTCTTTCATAGACACAGCTACTTAAGCAGTTATTTTTGCTTAAAGAATTTCAGCAAGAGACTTCTCGCCCACCAACCGAAGGATACGCAAGTTTATATCTCTCATTTGAAGCAGGTCGTTTTGTGAGCGAAACGTATTTTCTCGATGCTGTTAATTCGACTGCTATGCAGAAAATATACTGTCTCATACCAAAATTATGTTTTATTTTGATGAATTCGTAGATGTTTAGGTATATTCAGATAATAAAAAATATAGATATAAGCCCAAGTGTATTAAGAAGGAAATAATTACGCATTGCATGTCCACTAAAAAATTTTAATACACGAAAGGGTGAATGTGAAATAGCGCTAAGTTACATTGAAAAGGGTAAAACAAAATGGCCGTGTGTGTACGATAGCCGGGGAGGTTACATTTCCTATCGGCGAACACTGGCGTTTAAATCAGTTTTCACTTTATTCTGCTGCAGTATTCCATTCCATCTGATAGAAACGGTCGCTATTTACTAGTAATCTTTTTTATAGTATATTGAAGCAAAAGAGAAGTTGTAGCGTTTTGAATATTATACTGTTGTCTGTAGATGTCCGACAGCATATCTATCACTATATCTGTCTATCTACTGAGGTACTTTCTTAACTGCGGTAATATTTGCGCTAGAGGTCTCCCCGGCTTATTTCTTTAGGCCGGCTTTTTTTCCCGGAAAAATCCGTTATGGCCATCCACCCACATCGGGAGCTGCGGGCAGGTAGTGTCCGACTCACAAGGACCAACATATTGGCGTTACGTAGTGCCGCTTAGTGACGGAAGTATGCAAAATGAAATATGGCGCTACAACTTTATTTTTATTTAAAAATAAAGAAGCCGTTGCAGCTAGACTAATTGTCTTATCTTCAGGATCCAGGATCACGTTGACCTCTCATCTGGATCCTTATCAGGTCCGCTTTTTTATTTACATAAGTAGACAAAGAACTATCCTGAAATTCTTGGAAACAGGCAGAGGAACCCGATCCAGTTTATTTAAATCATTGTAGACGTACAAGCAACAAAGAGAGGAAGAGAAGGGTAAAGAAGGACGCATATTGTTCAGATAAATGAGACTAAGACCATTGCATCGTGCGAGGAGCTCAAGAGAATAGTAGAAAGGTGGACAATGTGGAAAAAAGAATTTTATCCATAAGATCTTCTTTGAAGAGGAGAGAAGAAGAAGCTCTTAATTGCGCGGAATCCAAACCAAAATTAGTGGTAATTCGCTTAAATACGTACAGCAAATTAGACAACTCTTAATGTGAGTAAAGTTTACGCTAAATATAGAATTAATTCAATATCAAGACATATTACTCGTGATCAAAGGCCACACCGTACAATTACTTGGCCAAAATAGTCCATTTTGAGACGGAGTTAAAGGGAGCGTAAGTGTTCTCCAGTACAATACATTCAACCTTCAAAATAATTCAGCGAAAAGGTTTGTTAGACACTTGACGGATGTCGTTACATAATCTGTTCGAGTTTGATTCTTTGCGATACAACGGCTCATGTTATTGAGTAAAATATGTTTCGAATATCCTCGAACATTCTTCTATAATTCTAGAAATTTAAGTATTTATTGCTTTATAGAAACCCTTCTGCAACATGAGAAAGAAATATGTTTATGCTTTTATATTAGCCTATTCTTCTTTTTAAGCTATTTATCCTTCTGAGATTAAATATTTATGCAGAATTTATGAAATGTATTGTCACTTCTTGATGGCATTTAATACTATGAGTTATAATTTCAATAAATAAATACGATTTCGTAAAATCATAACTATTTTTTTTTTAATTATTTTACGGACATTTTAATTTAATTAATCTAATTAATTATTTAAACGTCTGAATTCGGTTAATTATAGTACATTTTATCACCATATATATATAATGTAAAAGAACAAATATATTCCGTCTCCTCCAAGAAACATAACTAACTGTTTTCTAGTTTATCGAATATCTATGCACTCATGTGCCATTAATCAAATAAATACCTTGGAGGCGATTTTTGTCCTTTTTTAAATAACTATAGATGTCTCTAAATAGAAGTAAAAAATCTTAAAATTGACGAATGAACAGTTTTCGTGTTTAAATAATAATATTTTTTTATTTCGCCATCTCAAAAGTTACCGTAAAAGACTGTTCGAGAAGTTGACTAAGACCAATAAACTTTGGCTTATTCTCCGACGAATACTTTACCTGCAATAAAAAAGTTTGAACATTCAACTATAATTGAACTAATTTTGATATTCTTTTTGGCTATTATAATTAAATTTGAGATTTCTGCAGTAACTCTATAATATTAGTCGTAGTTTCTCTACAGCTCTATGTAACCACAGATTAATTTGCTTAAACAAATTTATGGTTACATACATTTGAGCTTTGTATTTGAAAAGTTTAAGACTGTCTTTGTTTCAAATTTATTTATCTCTAAAAATCCGGATTTAGATAGAAATAGGGAGAACGAAGATCGAGGAGTATAGAAAAGCCCACATTGATACGGTACCTTTAATATTAAGCCAGTCGGACTCATACTGAGTCAAGAATGTATAGTTCTCGTATTGTTGTAACAGATGGCGCTGTCAGCCAGTTACATCGCGCTATAGCTTTGCTGATGTCTGTTGATAGCCCCATTTTAGAATTTAATTTCGTCGATGTCTATGGGCAACGTTGGTAGTCATTTACCGCAAAAATGTTGCGATACTTTTTATAGGCAGTTAGCTTTGATAAAGTTCTGCCTCATATTTAATTATTAATATTTTATGGAGTCTTGTAAAATGTGTTTAATTTTATAGTTGATACTTTTTAATTAGTAATATAATAAAATAAATAATAAATTTTAATAGTATTAATAATCGTATAAATTAATTAATACTATTTAAGTATTTAAATGGTTAAAAACTCTAATACATATTAAAATATTTAAAATAGGGCAGATAGTACAGTCAATCTGTAATTAAATCAGGAACAAATTACACGAGCAAATTTGACTTGATATATCGTTAGAGGGGCACGTAAATAGCAGAATGGTAGATTGGCGAAGTCTCATCTGTTGCTGATTTTGAGAAAATCCAAAAAAAAATTTTGAATTGCGTTTTTCTTCGAATCAATGGGTTTTTAGGGAAAAGTTTAAAAAAAGTGTAGAGGACATTGTGAACTACATTTTATGTCATCGAAGTGACTTCGTAAGATTTGAATACAAAAAGTAGATGGCGCTGATGCGTCTAAAAATTTTTCCTAAAGAACATGCGGGGTCATTTACATATGAGTTAACATGAGTTAAACTATAGCTTAATAGTCGAAATTCGGGTGTTATTTTAGCACTGCCTCATATTTAATTGTTTATATTTTATTTTAGCATACAAATACTTAAATAATTAATTAATATTACTATTTAAGTGTTAAATTTAAAATGAAACAGAGCAGCTTTTAATAAGCTGGCAAAAGTATTGCAACATAATCACGTTAATCTGTGGTCTAAGTAGTATTATTAGGGTTAGGTTGACCCGTCGTTGCACGGTGGCATAGTCGGAACCTAAATGAATGATTGTATATTTAGTTTTTTTTAACTATCCTACTAATATTATAAAAGCGAAAGTTTGTATGTTTGTTTGTAACTCCTTCACGCAAAAACGGCTGAACCGATTTTCATAAAATTTGGCACACCCATAAAAGAGTAACTTGGATTAGCACATAGGATAATTTTTATCCTAAAAAATGTTCCTATGGGATGCCATGGGATGATTTTCTAATGAAACGCGGTGCGCAGCTAGTTTACGAATAAAGAGATAACCTCCGCTACAGGATAAAAAAGTCTGATTCGTCGCGATACAACGGCTTATATTGTACAAAATATATTTCGAATATATATATAACATTTTTCTATAATCCTATAAATATACGTATTTGTTGCTTTATAGAAAATCTTTTGCAACATGAGATAGAAATATGCATATTCTTTAACATTAGCCCATTCTCCTTTAATCCTTCTATATAAGCTATTTACTTAATCCTTCTAGATAAGAGAAGAATAGGTTAATATGTAATTGATGAAAATAATGTACCTATTGTCCCCTCTTGATAGAAATTCATGTTATCATTTCCATAAATAAATTTCTTCAATTATATCGACGTTTTAATCGAATTTACTTTTTTTTTTTAAATTTAATATATATATGAATTCCATTTATAATCATATAATTTAAATTAATAAATATGTTATGTCTCCGCCTCACATCCTGGGATATCATTTTCTGATCTGACAAGTAAGGTGGATGAATTCTCTGAACCTCCTACTACTTCCTACTTACCAGCAGTTTCTACTACTTAAACTCAGATTTCCCCCACCTCCTCCAGGCTCAGAACCTAGGTACAAGATTTGCCCCCCCGGGCTCAAAACCTTTGTACGCCCATGTATGTATTTCAACTCTACCTACTGATAAATACTACCGACGATCTCCATTTTTAATAAAAATATTTTCTAGTATTACCATCTCAAAAGTTACAATAAAAGACAATCGTCAGTTCGAGAAGTTAACTAAGACTTGTAAACTTTGGCGTATTCTCCAACGAATACTTTACCTGCAATAAAAAAGTTTGAACGTCCAACTGTAATTGAAAACATTTTAATTTTCCTTTTTTCCTTACTACTATAATTAATTTTGAGATTGCTGCAATAATACTAGAATATTAGTTAATATTTATATTTTATATCACTACATAATTTTATATATACATAATATATTATATTGTTTAACTGCAGTTAAATTTGCTTAGACAAATTCATCATAGAAACATTTTTCACCTTGTTTCTTGAAGAGTTTAAGACGACTGTTAAGTCTTCGTTTTTTATTAATTTTTTCTCTAAAACACGGGATTTTGGAATAACGAAGAAGGGGAGACGCAATAGGTACCATTAAATTTTCACGTTTTGAAAGAAAGTACCCAAGTCATTGGTTCATTTCTTAAAAATGTGCAGCATTCATATTTTTATATATATTCATATTTTATATAAAATATCCCATACTGATACGGTACCTTTAATATTAAGCCAGTCGGACTCATACTGAGTCAAGAATGTATAGTTCTCGTATTTTTGTAACAGATGGCGCTGTCAGCCAGTTACATCGCGCTATAGCTTTGCTGATGTCTGTTGATAACCCCATTTTGATATTTTATTTCGTTGATGTCTATGGGCAACGTTGGTAGTCATTTACCGCAAAAATGTTGCGATACTTTTTATAGGCAGTTAGCTATAATAAAGCTCTGCCTCATAAATAGCTTTGTAAGTTTGTAATACTTTGTATATTAATGAATAATGTTATGTTAGTTAGTTATGACACTGTCTTTTGACTTTTGAAACTATAGGCATAAGACATGTTTTATTTTATTAAACACTTAAACAATAACTTATAATTTTGTACAAATCATATAAATACAAATACATGTAACATTGAATACCCGGGCTCGCACCTACCGGGTATCGGCATACACCTGGTACGAAATACCAATACCCGACGTACTTACGTTTGTCAAATACTGAAAGGTATTTTACAATTATCGTTATTTACGTAACACGACGACTCAACACCGTAGCGGCCAGCGGGTGCGTAGGGTATGTATATTGTGCACCTATAACGGCTATTTATACCTGTTCCAGTATATACGCCACATGCCTAGACTCTATTATTAAAGTAGGTATTTTAAATAGGGCAAAGCTTATTAAGCCAATTTAGCCAAGTATAAACAAAAAATTGGCAAATGGGAAGTCACTGGGCTGGCCTAAATTATTCGATGAAAAAAGAAATCAACGTGGGCTTATTAAAAGACACGAGTACAACTCTAATGTAAAAGCCGACATCGTCGTATTTTATTAACCTCAGTGTCATATTAATAGTTTATTTTATTTGCGCTCAATATTATTTATTTTTTTCTTTCTTTCTTCCTCAACCTGTAACCACCCTTTACTGAGCGAAGGTCTCCTTCATTTCACGCAAGTTTTAACGATCCCTAGCCTTCCATCTTTTCTCGGCGGTCTTTATAATGTCGTCAGCCCACCTCGCCATTTGCATTTTTATTTATGAAACATTATTTAATAGTACTATTTAAATATTAGTATTTAAAATAGGACCGATCAGAGCTTTTACTAAGCTCACTGCTGACAGAAACTTTGGTAACACGGTAAATGACCGAAAGCTTTTGAAAAAAAATTGGTGAGATAAAAATAACGTGGGCTTATTAAAATACATAAATGAAACCAACTTAAATGGCCCACAACTTCAGCAGTTATATTGCTAACTATTTAATAGTTTATTTTATTTTAGCACACGAATATAATAATTAATAATAAGTACTTAAATACTCTCTTACTTAACATAAGACGGAGCAGAGCTTTTTACTAAGTCACCTTTTAATAAAAAGTTTTGCAATGTAATCGCGGTACGTAGCTACCGACGTTATTCCAGATTATCACCCGTGCACATAATATAATCGAAATTCATTTTATTTAGTTGTTTCTTAGTTTGAAATTAATACAACCATCATACAAACATTACGATTGCAATAGGCTGAGCATAGTTGGATACTCTTCTGGTTCCCCCTTGCAATAAAAAGCCAGGTATATGTTACCTAGTCTTATCTTATATACTTAAGAGAGCAATTCTTGCATATTTATTTCACTGACCTAGTAAAGTAGGTACAATCGTATTCCAGTTCAGTTGATAAGGCTTTGTTTTATATTTATGTGTTATTTTATGTAACGGTAGGAGTTTCTGGATAAAAGCATAACATAAAAACATGAATATGAAAAAAAAATAAAATTAGAATGTCTATTTTAAATTTTTCGCTTTTAACTACAAGCACGTGCATGTATACCTACTTATACAGTATATGTATAAAAATAACATTTTTTTTCAACTTTTATTTGTCTGTTTATTTGTTCCAGTAAATCTCTGAAACGGATGAAAGGATTTTGACGGGAAAGAAAATTTTCTATGTTATGTTATGTGATATAAAAATTATGGATTTGAACCGCAATTTCTGCTAATTCGCTCCAATGCCTAGAACGAATCAAATAACTCTTAATGTAAGTAAAGTTTGTTCTAAAAATAGCATTTTCATATCTCGTGATCAAAGGCTTCAAGGGATTCCAGGCCAAAAAGTCCATTTTGAGAGGGAGTTGATCGGAGCGTAAGTGTTCTCCAGTAAGTATAATACTTTCAAGCAAAATAAGTTTCGAACATTCATCTATAATCCTATATACGTATTTTTTTCTTTATTTTGAATGTTTCCAACACGATATAGAAATATGTTTATCATCTTATATTAGTCGTTTCTCCTATAATTCTCCTATAATATAAGCTATATAATTAACTAATACTTCTAGACTAGTGATGGATACCTTGCAGCCAAGTTGGGCGGGCACGACCGGGGCGTTACCTCTCGCTCATGGCTAACACGATATCGTCTCTAGTTGACTGACGGCTATGCTGTCTCGTTTTGTATGGCGTGTGAAGTAGCCGGTGGTCTTTGGGGGAATTATTGTTCAGTAATGAAGACATGTTGTTTTATTGCGCAACACTTCATTTTCGCTAACCCTAAACTTTCAGCTGTCAAATGGGTTTTTTTGGTTCTTAATTTACTGCATTCGGTTCGTACTTCACTGCACAAATGGCGACAAATTCAAATCTTGCGTTAATTTTGGTACATCCTTTATCATAAAAAAGAAGAGGTTTATTGCATATTATTCTAGTCATTTAGTAATAATTATAACTGTTTCAATAATACAATTCATTTACTTTGACATCAACTCGATAAAAATGTCACAAATTATTCTGCTACCATTATTCTAAACTAATAAATAACCTTAAAATTTACTCTCAAAATTCACATATCTTTTTATTACCACCGTGTTTTTTTTATTTTTTTTAGTAAATTGGGCATTATGACAATATAACTATTTTTCAATTTTTAATTTTATACTTGTTTGTGAATTTGTCGAAGTGAGCCGAGGTATGTATGAAGATCTGCCAGTGTCCTTTCAAAGAAAAAAACATAACATGCATTGGATTTTATTACTTTACCCATGGAAGATTCAAAAAGAGCTTTTTTAATGAAACCGGCCGGCCAAAAACTACAGATGCACTACAGTATATCCATTTTACCATAGACTTAATAAATACTTTTTATTAAGTCTATGCATTTTACTATAAAAAAATAAAAAATAAGAGGTGGAAGTAGTTTTTGCTAATGTACGAATTCAGGCGTAATGAGTGCTATATGAATTTTACATATTGTTATTATACATGTCGCTATCAGTCATTTAAATTACTTTTATATTTTTTTCGGACCTAAAGTAAGTTAGGAAGTGAAGAGAAGGCTAATAAAGCGTTATCGAGCGATGAGACACGTTCATTGGAGCCAGTTCTACTTACCCTCCAGCAGATGGGAGATATGCATCCCGACATGAGAATGTTTATAATAGGTAATAAAATAATATAATAGACTAGAGTAGCGGTAGCAGGGATGGCCTCGGCGGTGTAGTGAATGAATGATGGCTCCTGGAGAGGATCACGACAGGGGGGCCGTCGCCCCCTTCACCCTCGAACGGGTTCATTTACATTACGCTATATCTTCACTCCTGCCTTGTAATACGCCGACGTACATCTTTTTGTCAGGGGATGGTTTATAATAATAATAAAACATTTATTTCAGATGAAATAATCCATATTATGTTAGTAACAAAAGACTTATTTTATATGTACTTAAATTATAGGTGCGCTTCTAGAATTACACTCATTACAACAACGCCAGTAGTTACTTGCTCATAGACTAAATATAATTTTTATTTAGCCTATGTACCTACTTGCTATATTGCAAAACTTTTTGTTACAGTTCATTAAAATTAAATACTTCAATAGTAGAGATAAATTATAATTATATTAAATATGAATTATGCAGTATAATAATAAATTTTATCTACACTAATGTTGTAACATTCTACTTATGTTTCCAATACTTGACTTATAATAACTACTGTTATAGCTCAGACAACAAAAAACTCAATTGACATGATGTTATAATATCCAAATCGATATCGTAAAATCTCATTATAACACTGTGTGAGAGCGAGAGAGAGACAGAGAGAGGTGAGAGAGCCTTATTTCAAAATCCTAACAGTGCGCGTTCGCTCCTGATTGGCCCTGCGCGCGCTGCAGCTGCGCTCTCATTGGTTCAATGCCAGCCTGCGTAGGATTTGCGAGAAAGAGACAAAGCTCTACAAAAAAATTAAAGCAAAAATTAACGCCACAGACAACGAATAATCTACTATTTAGTAGAAATTTAAAAGTAAAGTCATGTGATTTTTTATCATTATATTTCAACATTGAAGCTAGTATTTTAACATTGAACTATAAAAAGTATATATTTACGCGCCGCAATTTTTGCAATCAAATTAAAGTATTTAATAAAAATATTTATCTTCAAAGAACATTACATTTTAAATCGTCGGTCAAGCAGTCGTCGCCTCGTCGGTCAAACAGTCGTCGGTCCAACAACGAATGGGGCAATACGCGTGAATTTAATGTTTGATTATTTGATTAATTGCATTAGTGAAGATAAAGTAGTGTATGCAACTGCATATAACACGCGTATTAAAACACTCGTGAGGTACTATTTTGAAACTCGCGTTCGCTCGTTTCAAAAAATCACACTCGTGTTTTAATACCCTTCATTATATGACAGTTGCATAAACATTAAACGCCTATTGGCTATTAATAAATTGTAAATACGAGGCAGAACTTTAATAAAGCTAACTGCCTATAAAAAGTATTGCAACATTTTTGCGGTAAATGACTACCAACGTTGCCCATAGACATCAACGAAACAAAATATCAAAATGGGGCTATCAACAGACATAAGCAAAGCTATAGCGCGATGTAACGGGCTGACAGCGCCATCTGTTACAGTAATGTGAAAAAATATTATCGCCCGAAGATCAAAATTCGATCTAACTCTTCGACTTCCATTCGTTTTCATTAAAAAGAGCAATTTTTTAATGAAACCCATACGGCGACGGCTAAACTAATATTTTAAATTTTTATAATTATTTTTTATCAACCGTAATTGCGTAAAAAGCGTAATTGTATTAAGTGTAATTCTAGAAGCGTACCTTTATTTTACTAACATAAAAAATAAGTCTTCTGTTACTAACTTAATAAGGAATATTTCATCTGAAATAAATGTTTTATCCTACTAATATTATTATAAATGTAAGTTTGTATGTTTGTTTGTTTGTACTCCTTCACGCAAAAACTGCTGATCGGATTTTCATGAAATTTGGCACACACATATAGGGTAACTTGGATTAACACATAAGATAGTTTTTATCCCGAAAAAATGATCCTATGGGATGCCATGTGACGATTTTCTATTTTCCACGGGGTAGAAATTACCGCGGGGCGCAGCTAGTTATTATTATAAACCATCCCCTGGCAAAAGAAATATACGTCGGCATATTACAAGACAGGCGCCATCGTACCCGCAACAGATGCTTGCATGTATAAAAGTATTTTACTATACTTCGATATATTACAAGAAAAGACCTCACGATGTTCATTAATATATCTAATACATTTACATAAATATGCGTATATATATATACAGCGTATATTAGAAGTGCCTACAATTAATTCGAAACTATTAAAAAAATTACGACAAGTATACGAAAATACTTTTTTCAAACAAGTTAAATAGTGAAAAAATGTTATCACTCTTTGTACCGAGCGGCTACAGCGAGCACGAGGTGAATGATTGATCAGCTCCGATACAGCGTGTACGAAGTTAGAAAAAGCTTTAAAAAATTCCTGTGGCTAAACTATTGCTCCGATTGATCTGTTTATAGTTGTGTAGTCTGGAAATTATACACTAATTAATATGTGGTTTTATTTAATGCCTCTCGCTTTATCAACCTTGTATATACGATTTTTGAAACACACAAGCATGCAGTTGAATGTGCAGGCTTTTAAAACCCGACGCACTTGCTTGAAATTGAAAGTATCGGGTTGAGGTACGTGCCCTGACACGTACAAAAAATACTTGCATAGAAATAAAAACCATTTTATCTCGATAGCATTAAGGATATTTACTACCTATGGATAAAAAAAGTGATAGTATTTATTTATTTCAAACATTTTTGCTGATAATGCTTTAAACAATAAACATCGATATCATATGCAGATTTTTAAAACCCACTTCGCACTTGCATACAATCGAAAGTAATGGGCTTAGGTATTAGCCTTGATACGCACAGAAAAGACTTGCATAGAAATAAAAACCATATTCCAATAGCAATAAGGAACACAATCCTATTAATCAAAAAAACCTTGGTAGTATTTTTTTATTTCATACAATTTTCCTGCTTGTGCTTTTAACAATAAAGATCGAAATCCAATACGAGTTTTGCGACCTGCGCGTACTAAATAGGTGCAAGTATTTTAAAATCTGGTTTCCAACACTGATATTTTTACATACTCGTACTTGTTAACCCTGGTATTGAATATTACAAGTATTAAGTGTATCTTATCTCTAGACTTCTTTTAAAATTTAAAAAGGCAGAGCTCTAAGAAAGCTAACTGCCTAAAAAAAATCTCGCAACAATTTTGCAGTCAATGAATACCAATAATCATCGACGAAATAAGATATCAAAATACAAACAGTCAAAAACAAAGCTATAGCGCGATGTAACTGGCTGACAGCGCCATCTGTTACAACAATACGTAAACAATATTTACTTGAAACAGTACTAGTATAACTTGTATAATACAAAAAGTACCGTATCAGCGTGTGATATTCTATATAAGCGTATGTATATAAATGCTGCATATTTTTAGAAACGAACCAAAAGCTTGGATATATTCATTGTAAATATGGAAAGGAGACTGAAACGGTTCCATACATTTCTGGGCCTCGAATGTACCAAGATAAAAAAGGTGTGAGTTAAAGGGATTATTAGTCTCTCGCTGGAATTTTAATTCTATAGGTTTCGACAATTTAAGAGCTGAGATGTTTATGTTGCAATTTTTAATTATTAGATGATACCTGAACTTCAAAGATGTTTTATAAGACCAATGCTTAATATGTTTAAGAAAAATGTCATTTCATATTCAAATATATAAAGTGTACCACTTTACAGTTGTACAGTTTACCACAGAGGGAAAGACTATCGAAGTTATTAAAAATCATAAATAAATACTAATAAATACCTTTAAAAGCAACTATCAAAAGTATTGAAGTATCAAGTGACAATTTATTATAAAATACCCACACTGTACAATACGATAAAATGATTTAAATCGATTAAGTAAATAAATAAATTTTTAGTTATCGTTTAGTTTATCGACGTTACGTTATGAAATTATATTTTATTATGATGCTTATGTATTCTGCAAACATTTATGTAGTGCAATGGTTTTATTTTTGTTTAAATGTTTAATTTTGGCCCACCATGTTCAGTCTCCTTCGATAGTATTGCGTCTCCCTTTCTTCGTTTTATCCACTTTTATCCATAATCCCGAATTATGTAGAAAATAATTATTATAAAATAAAGATTTCCAGCAATTTTAAACTCTTTATACTGTTAAATTAAAAATGTTTCTACGATTAATTTGCAGTTACATAAATGTATATAGTATGTTGTGATAAATCTTAATTAATATTCTAGTATTAGAGCAACAATCTCCAAATTAATTTATAATTAAGTAAAAAAGAAAATAAAAATATTTTCAATTGCAGTTGGACGTTACAACTTGTTTATTGCTGGTAAAATAT
>LUGF01059720.1:21788-33927 GCA_001625245.1 Calycopis cecrops
TAAGGCGCTATGGGTCCCAATTGCGATCCGATTAATTTTGCGTGGACGGCGCTCGAAAATAGAGACAATATTTAGATTAATATTATTTTATAAAATTAACCATACGCTTATTTAAAAAAGTGACTCCTAAAATTTCTTCGATTACTTATTGGGAATCGATTCATATTTTAGTAGTGGAAATAACTTTGATAGTTATTGAATAGTATGGATTTAAAAACTTATGGAAACGTCAGAAATAGTGTTTTTTCATTAAAGTTTATGATTTTTTTCTATCGAGGCAAAATTCTTTAATCGTGTTTCGACGACCTAAGCACTATGCCGTATTTTGTTAACATTAACCACAGCTAAAAAAAATATGATAATCAATAGTTTTTAAAGGTTACGTTTTGAATATACGTGAGCACTGATTGGGAGCCCATTTCGCCATAACGCTGGTATTGAATATTACAAGTATTAAGTTTAACTTATCTCTATTGACTATTCTCTAGACTTCTTTTATAATTTAAAAAGGCAGAGCTCTAAGAAAGCTAACTGCCTAAAAAAAATCTTGCAACTATTTTGCAGTCAATGAATACCAATAATCATCGACGAAATAAGATATCAAAATACAAACAGACATCAGCAAAGCTATAGCGCGATGTAACTGGCTGACAGCGCCATCTGTTACAACAATACGTAAACAATATTTACTTGATACAGTACTAGTCTAACTTGTATAATATAAAAGGTACCGTATCAGCGTGTGATATTCCATATAAGCGTATGTATATAAATGCTGCATATTTTTAGAAACGAACCAAAAGCTTGGATATATTCATTGTAAATATGGAAAGGAGACTGAAACGATTCCATACATTTCTGGGCCTCGAATGTACCAAGATAAAAAAGGTGTGAGTTAAAAGGATTATTAGTCTCTCGCTGGAATTTTATTTCTATAGGTTTCGACAATTTAAGAGCTGAGATGTTTATGTAGCAATTTTTAATTATTAGATGATACCTGAACTTCAAAGATGTTTTATAACACCAATGCTTATTATGTTTAAGAAAAATGTCATTTCATATTCAAATATGTATATAAAGTGGTACAGAGGGAAAGACTATCGAAGTTATTAAAAATCATAAATAAATACTAAATACCTTTAAAAGTAAGTAGTAACTATCAAAAGTATTGAAGTATCAAGTGACAATTTATTATAAAATACCCACATACTGTACAATACGATAAAATGATTTAAATCGATTAAATAAATAAATATATTTTTAGTTATCGTTTAGTTTATTGGCGTTACGTTATGAAATTATATTTTATTATGATGCTTATGTATTCTGCAAACATTTATGTAGTGCAATGGTTTTATTTTTGTTTAAATGTTTAATTTTGGTCCACCATGTTCAGTCTCCTTCGATAGTATTGCGTCTCCCTTTCTTCGTTTTATCCATTTTTATCCATAATCCCGAATTATGTAGAAAATAATTATTATAAAATAAAAATTTCCAGCAATTTTAAACTCTTTATACTGTTAAATTAAAAATGTTTCTACGATTAATTTGTAGTTACATAAATGTATATAGTATGCTGTGATAAATCTTAATAAATATTCTAGTATTAGAGCAACAATCTCCAAATTAATTTATAATTAAGTAAAAAAGAAAATAAAAATATTTTCAATTGCAGTTGGACGTTACAACTTGTTTATTGCTGGTAAAATATTCTTCTGTCCCGTCCACTGTGCCATACTGACTAAAGCCAACCTGATGAAGGTGTCAGATGCTGGCCTTTTAGTATCAAATTACTGGTCCGGCAAATTATAATTTTAAATATTTTACATTAATGTTTAATTTGTCAATTAAAATGGTGCCATTGGCACGATGGAAGAAAAAGAAGAATGATTACTTTTAAAATTATCAATATAATTAGTAATAAGTAATACTAGAAAATTATTTCAAAATGGAGATCATCGGTTCATCAAAATCAGGAAGTTATTAGTTGATTTAAATTAGATACATATTTAAATGATAAAAAAGTATTCGTCTCATATGTAGGTATTTGTTTTATTCATCGCAGACAAGTGGGCAGATGTTCATCACATTAGAAAACAGTTACATGACAGACTAGATAACGATATTTCAAGATGAGATGTTACGCAAAGGGGGCAAAACATTTTTATATTTTTAATTATACCAGCTGCCCGACAGGAGTTGCCTTGTCATCTGCCGGGCTGATTTGTGTATCTAAATCATTCTCAAATCCTTCAACACACACACAAAAATTTCGTCAAAATCGGTCCAGTTGTTTAGGAGTTCATTGACACACGCGCACACTAGAAATATATATATTTATATAAAAATAAAGATAATCATGTTAAAAGTCAGGGACCAAACCTATAATAATTAATGTGTTGCTGGAACCGATTCCAGCGTATTTGATTTGTATCGAATTACAAATTAACGCCTGAACGATTTGAGACGCTAATATTATGTTATAGTAATTTTATTTTGTAGGTAATTGATTGATTTATTTTGTGTTATTTAATAATGTCGATGTATAACTACATAGTCTTTTAATTTTATAAATATGATTAGATCAATGTTAAAAAAATAATAAGTTCAAGTAAATTGACATGTTAGAATAACTTTAACCTTGCGAATACTTACAAACAATTTGTACGGTTATAATTTAAGTTTATGTTAAATGTCAAAACACAATGTGATTTGTACCTAGTCCCTGTGGACGCAGCCTTATCTACGACTTCACATTGCTGAAGCGGCTAAACTTTACCTTACGTATTACTAACAGTTACAGAGTGAATGTATTTAACACAGAATCAAAGCTACACGTTAACTTTGTACATTATACATGTAGTTTTGGTTCAAACATTTAATAAGCAAGTTAGTTGCCCAAAAGTATATTGATGGTAAGTTAATGACTTTCCGCTTCGCATGGCAATGGGTTGAGTTAATTAGTTACTTCTATCTTCATAGTCATTGAACACATGCATGAATGAATTAAAACTTTAGGCTATTTTAATTATGTCGTTATATTAATTCGTTAACGTTACATTTTAAATGTAAAAGTTAGACCGGGGAGGTACCTCTCGCTTACACAAGACCGGCGTAAAGTGACAACTGTGCTGTCCCGTTTCGTGCGGTGTGCAAGTAGCCAATGGCCCATAGAGGTCGGAGGAGGAAGGAAGGCAAGGCATCTATAGTATAGATACTCTATACGGTTGTCTATGGACGGCGGTAGTCACGTAATTGGCTCCGACAGCTCGTTTGCCTCCTATAATCCATAAAAAAAATGTTATCTGTGCGTACAATTTTCAGCGAACAAAACGAATTTACTGTGACACTGTGAGTTTATAGCTTCTGAAATGTGGGACTTGTAGAATAAATAAATAAACGATTAAGAAAAGTTATTTTATATAATTAAACTTATATAATTATATAACACGTGATCCCGCGAACGAAACTCGATCTAAGTGAAGCTTTTTTGTAATTAAAAACTAAATATCATATGACATGTTATGTCATCGTAACTAAGGTAAACAGTTTATGTAGACTTTTTAACACTTGCAAAATACACGTACAAACTTCATCAATGTGTCAAATGCATGGTAGTGTATGTAAAGTTTTATTTATTAATTACTAGCTGCGCCCCGCGGTTTCACCCGCGTAACTTTCGATCCCGTGGGAATATCGGGATGAAAAATAGATGTTGGCCGATTCTCAGGCTTGCTCAATATGCTCACAAAATTCCATAAGAATCGGTCAAGCCGTTTCGGAGGAGTATGGCAACGAAAACTGTGACACGAGAATTTTATATATTAGATAGTACTTTATAAACATTATTTTAAAAAATATTAACGTTCTGCATTTCTCTTACAAGTAAACTTAAGTGTGTCAATTTCATACTCCTCCGCCCGCGCAATTTTCATAAAAATGTAGGTACCTAAAGTTTTTGCTTCACGAATTGATATGTAGATATTTTAGTACCAATGAGAGATATCCGTCTATCAATCCTAGATCCAAAGATAAATTATGCTAGTCCTTTAAAGCGGCTTATTTAAGATGATTAATGAATTGAAAATGGGGTCAAGCACAAACCAATCGCAATTATATTTAGGTGAAAACGTGCGCGCTCGGGGATTTACCCTTTGACAATAACATCATTGAGACCTTTGTACAATGGACATAAATGGGCTATGGACCTCTGGACCCTGAATATTAATTATTTTGTCTTATTTTAAGTACTAGTTTCGTGTGTATTGTAATTGATATTTAGTACTACGAAACAGTTTATTCGTAAAGTGTGGGTCGGAGAAGTAATCCAACTAATATTATAAATGCGAAAGTTTGTAAGAATGTTTGTTACTCTTTCACACAAAAACTGCTGAACGGATTTTCATGAAACTTTACAGTAATATAGCTTTCATATCAGAATAACATAATAAGTTAAAATTTATAAGGATTTTTTATAATCCGAAATCCACGCGGTCGAAGCCGCGGGCGGAAGCTAGTACTTAAATATTTCTTTAATTTAGTTCCTTACCCTTATAAATGAGATGCGTGTTTTGATTGAAGATTACTAACTACCGACTTCTGTAGACATATATTTTCTTAGCCTAGATACTCTCCTATAAGATTTATCCGTCTCACTCTCTAATCGCACGATTTACAAATTTGCCTTTTTTTTCACAAGGCTGTATCTTGTGACCGTGAGTTACCCCCCGTGCACGCCCAATTCAGCTGTAATACAGCAATAGTATGCAGGTGCATTCTAGGACGATTCAAAGCATTTTTACTGGACCGGTTTGGATGATAGAAACAGTCAGGCTCGCAAATAAACGCGTATCAGCGACGCAGCTTGAAGTCATTTACCGCTCTGCCACGGACACAGCGGTGCGAATTGCGGCGCGGCGAGCGGCGAGGTGAGCGGCAAGACGTGACATGCAAAATGTATGCGCCATGCCACGGCCACAGCGGTGCGATTTGCGGCGCGGCGAGCGGCGAGGCAATACTCGACGCGCGAGTGAGAGAGAGAGAGAGACAGACGACGCTCACCGCGCCGCAATTCGCACCGCTGTGTCCGTGGACAGGCCGAGAGTGGGAGAAGCAACATCACAGACGAGTAGTACTAGCAGCCCTATGATACGCTACGCCTAGACATGGCCAATTGTTGTACATCTTTTCATTCTCCTGTTAAATGGGCCACCGGAAACTTACAAACCTCAAAACGCGACAACTCAGCCATCATTTCAATTAACCACGTGAACGAGAGATCTTGTAAATAGGACCGATTTACAAACGGTACGTTTTCTGATATTAGCGGCATCTCAACTATAATCTATCCTACTAATATTATAATTGCAAAAGTTTGTATTTTTGTTTCTTTGTTTTTTTGTTACTCCTTCAAGCAAAAACTACTGAACCTTTTTTCATGAAATTTGGCATACACACAGAGGGTAACTTAGATTAACACATATGATAGTTTTTATCCCGAGAAAATGTTCCTATGGGATGCCATGGGATTTTCTATTTTCCACGGGATCGAAATTTACGTGGGTGCAACCGCGGGGCGCAGTCTAGTCTACTATAACTCTTCAGAATTATCATATTAGATCAAGTATAATTTTAAGTACCACGCTTAAATTACTATTCCAAGGCCTTCACCTTGAAATAGCGACCATGCGAATAAATTTCCAACATGGTAATATGTATCGCCAATATTGACCTACTAACGACATTACGCCTAATCAGGTCGCCCACGGTGATGCATCGCGAAATTCTAAACTATTATCGGGTATGAAAATTTAAAGGTCAATCTAATTTTTCGCTAAACAAATTCATGTTAAGAGGATTACGTTCACATTGTGAAAAACTCCACGGCTGCTACGAGGGATTATAAATTTAAACCTTAATAAGACGAGTTAAAATGTAATCCTACAAGGCATTTTAAAACTTTAAAGCTGAATTTTATACGGGCAAGGTTTCATTTAATGAATTAATCTAACATTCAATCGCAAAAATCCGGCTTATTAAATCGTAATATTTCGCGATGAAAGAAATCCCATCCCTTTTTAAAGAATAGCGCGAATGGATTTTTTTTTATACAGTTCAATATCATTAGAGATGCGCAGTAAGCTAAAATATAAGTCTAAAAGCTACTACTACTATATTTTATTCATTTAACTAGCTGGTGCCTGCAATATTATAATCAGTCTTTTGTTATTGTTTGCTTGCAGTGTGCCGAAACTCCGATTTCCCGTAAGAATAAGCGATTTTACCGCAGTAAAAAGTGTTTTTGATGTTGACCAGGCTTAGTACACCACAAAAAGTTTCATTCGAATCCGTTCAGTAGTTTTTTTTTTCTTTTTTTTTTATGGTATAGGAGGGCAAACGAGCAGTCGGAGCCATTTTCATGACTACTGACGCCCACAAACATCCGCATAGAGGCTATACAAATGTGCTGCCCTCCTTTCTCCTACCACCTCCATGGGCCTCCAGTAGTTTCGGAGATTAGAGCGGACAAACAGACAGACATAAAAAAATTAAAAAAAAAACTTTGAATAGTGTTCTAATACTATTTTAACATCGCCCCCAATTAGTTTTTCGTAAATTTATTTAATGTACAGACATACACATTTTACTGTTTTAATTCAAGGAGATATTACCAAAGTGATAGTGTCAAACAGGACGAATTATCGTTAAGTAGTTTTTATTGAAAAAAGTTTTACTTAGATACACATCGTATCAATCCTAGTCATTAATTAAGTTTATTTTGAACTTTTCATAGCTGATAGATTCAGATCATAGCTCATAGATTTTATGTTAAAATTATTTGCTTCGTATCCCAGTATTTAAGAACCAGCTAGTGGTAAACTAGGAGTGCTAGAATTGCTGCCGAATCGGGCCGGCGCGACAGAATGTCACTTACGTCATATCCGTGATATAAGGGTGAAAGCACACATGAGACTTTTAGACGCGGCGACTGGCGAATTTGCGACTGCATCGATGCAGTCGCACGATTTAGTCACTCCCTGCCTCTGGTCGCAGTAGAGTCGTGCTTCGATGCAGTATCGCGATCTCGCGACTGCATTTAACCGGTAATTAACATGAAACATTAGCGACTAAATCGTCGCGTCTGGCGTCTTGATGTGTACTCTATCCGCGTCTAGTCGCTGCACTTAGCTTCTAAAAGCGTCTAAATCGCCTGTCGCCGCGTCTAAAAGTGGTCCTAATATGTCGAAGCTGTCACCTTTATGAGAACTTCGATGACCCATTGGACGATGGATTGAAGAAAGTCGTCGCTACGGATTGCGCGGACGTGTATTCCAATAATAATGAACACTTATTTTCGAATTGTATAAAAATAATATCTTAAAACCAATACCAATTTACAGCTCGGCTGAAGAGCGAGTCCGGCTCATACACATTGTTGCGAACCAAGTTTGCGAGGGCAACTGCTTTATTATTTGTTCTGATTGCAAACACCCATTTTATAAGTGTCACGTTCTACCGATATCCGTTAAAGCGATGGAGCTCTATGACATAGCAAAGGCATATTGATATGATCCTCCCACAGTTGTTACAAAGGACCTAAAATTATATTTTATAGGTTAGTACGCGAAAATATTTGTTAAATAAGACCTTCTTTATAAAGTAAACGGGGGCAACCGAACAATCGGAAACATTTTTATGACTACCGACGCCTTTAGGCATCCGCTTAGAGTTTTACAGATGCGTGCCCTCCTTCCTCATCCCATCTACATAGTCCACTGGCTACTTACACATCGTACGAAACACGACAGCACAGCTGTCACTTTACGCCGATCTCGTGTAAGCGAGAGGAACCTCCCCGGTCGTGCCGGCCCATTTTGTCTACGTGCTCTCTTGCAGTGTGGCATTTTCTCTTCCTAAACGACAAAGACTACCTATGCGACAAAGCAACAATTTTCATCACCATCGTCATCATAATCAGCCTATTGCTGTCCACTGTTGGACATAGCACGCCACTTAACAACTTTAAAGTACTGAAATAATACTAGCGTAAATATTTAACCGTTTTTAAGCAGAACCACAGTTGGCAGAAGTTGGATCATTTTTATAAGTCGCGGGAGAAAGATTATACTTTTATGTTGGAAACACAGTTGGTGCAGTTTACAAACTCTATAGCTTAGCTTGAGCTATCAGGCGTATTCTTAAGAAGGATTTTCATTACGGTCGTAAGTTTCATAAATAATTTCTATAATCTACTATGCTATATATGTATGGATGAATATCTAGTGTTTATTTATTAATTAAGTTTTTTTTTTTAGAATTAGATCTTATTAAACTCATAGATATTTTAAATTGTATGTCCAACTTCACTTAAAGTCCAAAGCAAAATTACTTTAATGGTGTTTATACTTAGGAAAACCTGTTATTGGCCTTACTGTTGGTTGTATATTATTTGTTTATGTTCGTATTGTACGCTGTTGGTTTTCACAATAAAATAATAAAGTTATTTATTAAACAATCACTCTATGCTCCATGATAAAGTCCTATGACTCTACCATACCTTTCATACCACTCCCGTGCTCATATGGCGATGATACTTGGCTTAGGATCATAAGGACTCTCTTCTCTCTCTCTTACTCTCCCACAGGTAGGAGAGATGTGTCGATACTAGCCGTCACCTCTTTAGTTAACTGTACAGAGGACAAATGAGCAGTCGAACTGTTTTAGCACCATTCAACGCTCATAATCATCCGCACAATGAATATTTATGCAGGTGAGTTATCCTCCTATAGTAAGAGGTAGTGCCACACTGCATGCACTGCATGCACCGGCACGACCGGGGAGGTACCTCTTGCTTCCACGACACCGGCGTAAAGTGACAGCGACTCGTGTGGTGTGTAGTGTGTGTAGTAGCCGGTGAGGGCAGCGCTTCTGTATAGCCTATATGCAGATGTCTGGGCGTCGCTAGTCATGAAAATGGCTTCGACTGCTCGTTTGCCCCCCTACACCATAAAAAATATCTCCTTCACCATATCCCCTCCAAAAGGGCACCGGCTACTTAGAAACCGCAAGACATTCGAATGTTACAAGTAGACTATTATGTCTACTTGTATCTGTCTATGTGTGTCTGTCTATATTATTAAAGTTTTACTATCTGCATCAACGGATTGTTTTACTCCAACAATGGACCACCGAAAACACAAGTCGACACCACAGTAATACAGCCTGCAGTCATATTTTTAAAGTATATTATGTAAATATCTCTATCAAGTGACCTTGATGTTAACAATGTAAAAAAACGGCATTACAAAAATCCGTCGTAAAAAACAAAAACATACCTACTTACTAATATCTATATTTAAATCCGAAAGTATGGATGTAAATTCGTTATTTTTTTACGTCAAAAACATAAAAAGAATATTCCGGATTCGGAAATATTTTATACGGGTTAAACTGTAGAACATAGTTAATGTTTAATGTTTAAATAGAACAAGGTAAATGTTCAAAAAGGGCCCGTTTGTTCTTTGATCATTGTCCCGAAACCAACTTTAATTATATAATTAAAGTTATATATAAGTATCGCGTAATTCAGATGGCCAAGTTGAGAAAATTTATATTTTATACATAGTTACGACCAAAACTTTTTTAGTTCATAGCAAAAATTAGCATATAAATTAAAGTTGAAATTTTGTTACTAACACCGTCTCTTTCTAGTTTAGGCCAGCTTTTATAATATAGGGCTAAAAAATGACACCAATTAACATTCGTATTGGCATTGTCCTCTTTCACCCCTCCATGGAGAATTGGCTTACAAACTGCAAGAGACGATAACATGGTTAAGGCGGTACGATGTATGTGCACTTCCCCGGTCGTGACGATTCGATTCTCAGCAATACAATAGCATCAGATCAACAGTTTGAATTTTAAGTGTTTTTTGCATCCAGTTTGAACCTTCTCAATATCCCATCATGATCTCTACTACCCGAATGTCTACTATTAGTTTTATGTAAAGATATACTTTTAGTTTATAATTTGATATACAGTACAGTTCGCTCCCTCAGTTAAATTCTATCAAATTAAAACCACGCACAGTAGTTTTTATTAACAGTATATCTCCTATATAAAATTAAGTACACAGACATAATTAAATCAATATGTTTTCAATTTAAAGTAAAATAATAAACTAAACTAAGCCTTCGAATGTTTAATAACACATTTTAATAATCATAGTCATCTTTAAGACATTGGGTACCTAATCATAGTACGTTTATATGTTTATAAAATACTCGCACTTACCTTCTTCATAAAGGACATAACATTCGTAGGCAGCATGATGATAAGTTTTAGTCCACTGTTGTTCCAATCACATCATCACCAAATCACTTCACCGTTTAGTCCGGGATCAACACGTTTGCAACGAAACACGACATTTTATAAAAAAAAACACCACAAAAATCTCGATCGCACCTGAAACAAAGAAAATGGTATTTCAGTTTTCACGAAATATTTCACGTTACGGCTCTAGGTAGGTGTGTATATCGAAGGGCGCGTACGTACAGGCCGACTGTCCTGGCTGAAATCCGGGAGGGGAATGAACAAGACATTCGCATTCAACAGGTCCGTAGATTCCCGCTGCTGATTTAATTGCGAATATTCTGAATTATGTACGAATATTGCTAGTTTATTGTGTGGGTAAAAACGGTATGTTATATAATGTACATATGCATTGTGTTTGTATTCTACTCGCATCAGCTTTGTGATTATTCGGAGCAATTAATCACTCTGTATAAAACGGGGTTTTTTTTTTAGGTAGAACTATGCTTGGGCTGAAAGCCAGTGCAGCTTCATCGATATGAGTGGCGAGCACCCTGGGGTTAGCTCAAGCCACTGTATTTGTGGTCGATGGGGGGCAGACCCCCCCTTCTTTCCCAGCTTAAATGTTTAACATTTAGTAACATTTATTAAGGGGTAGTGCTACTCTGCATGCATGCTTGTAGTCGAATTGGACCGGTCGCGGCACGACCGGGGAGGTACCTCTAGATTACACGATACCAGCGTATTACCAGCGTACGGCGGCGATTGTGCTGTCGCGTTTCGTGCGGTGTGTAAGTAGCCGGTCTATGGAGGGAGGAGGAGGAAGGAGGGCAACGCATCTGTATAACTTCTATGCGAATGTCTATGGGTGTTCGTAGTCATGAAAATGGCTCCGATTGCTAGTTTTTGATTTGTATTAAGGGGACTCCACTATATTTCACTAGCCTAGCAATTAGTGTCTATAAAGGTTACTTGTCGCTGCGCCTCGAGTGTTGTCACGAAGGATACGATCTGATGAGACGACAATAACACACATACACGGAAAACATATCCATAAATCCTGTAAATTCAATCAAACCAAAGTTTTTGTATAATATAATTTAGTTGTGGGGGAACGGTACCGACATAAATACTATTTCTATACTGAAGAAGCGAACTATTCATGCAATATTTGTATATTTTATTATTGGTAGCCCCTAACACATAAAGATACATTCAGGAAATCGGTATACTGACTTCGACTCAGATAATGCAATGGATATGGGTAAAAATCTATGTCAATGTTATAAAGCAGAAGCGCTTTCAACCAAACAAACATGTTTGGATGAAAGCGCTAATCTCTGGGAGTATTTGACAGAATTGGATTTTTTTTCAGACTTCCGTTCGGTTTCAGTTGGTACGTGTGTCGAGGAAGGTTATATCCTTTGTATATACTGAATGAAATGCAATTACGCATACCACTAGCTTTGGGGGAAGCGAGGGTTATGTAGGACTCCCGCCAAATATTGCGGCGTAGGCCTAATGAAACCTCCTGGTGTTCCTCCCCGTCCACTTACTACGAGGGCAATGGGAACGGATGCCACATCCAATGCCACTACCTCAGAAGTAAAACTTCTATACGCGCGCTTGACTTGGAGAGTATGCTGGCGAGAGCGTTACAAAAATCACACATCGGGTTCTAGCTCAAGACCCGTGTCGGCCACTTTTTAGCCGCCGCGCGTGAGCTGCTCCCCTCCGTCAGAGGTGGGGAAAGGAGGACACCCGCTGTCCTTCTGGCCAAGATAATAATAGCATAACCTATTAATCTTAATAATCCGGTTTGCCTCCT